>JBBPJY010000972.1:0-11224 GCA_038088975.1 Xerocomus cyaneibrunnescens
ACTGCATCGCCGACGCAAGATGAATCGCCTCATCCGGGCTCCCTTCGTCACCGACGGTCGTACGACAGGCAGAGAGATACGCAAATTCTGGATTCTTCAATTCGCATCCGATGATCCGTCGGACCGTAAAGTGCCCGTCGTGCAGAGAAAATGCCGATTCGAACGGATCTGTCCGATTTGGAAGGCTATGACATGCAAGGTGGACCTATTCATTCTTGCAGAGCACTTCAGTGACCCTAGGGATGCAGGATTCCTCTCCACCTATCCGCATAAACGTGGTTAGGCCACTGATATGCTGCTCGATGATGTCCAGTTCCACGCCTATCGAAAGGAGTTTGCTCTCGCCAACAGCTTTCGCTTGACCGATAGCGATGAAACGTATGCATTCAGTTGCAGAATTCGATAGGTCGCATTGTCTAGCACGACTGAGGGCAGTCAGGGTTGGAGTGTAGGATGAGATGTAGTAATCAGGCAGATTTTGCTGTCCCTTCCTATATGGACCAGCAGCATGCAATGGCTACAGAGAGAACTCGGGGGTAGGGCACAACTAAATACGTGATTGAGTTGAACGAGTCGTACGGAGGAAATCGACGATGGGAGAGACAATCTGATCCCAGAGCTTGCGTAAGAAGAGTGCTAGCTGTCTCGTCACGTCGGTTCTCGTTGCGCGGACAGTCAACGTGTGGAGCTCCGTTTCCAGGTCTCGGACATGCTTTTGTGTCATCCACAATGGAATATGAACAGGGTTAGTGTCGAGCAAGATGACAAGCGCGTCGCTGCTATACTTGTTCGCATTCACGACTATCACAGGGCCCTCAAGGGCAGCATGTCGGAGATACGAGAAGAGGAAAGGAAGAAGGAAACGGGAAAGACCAGGTAGGTTCCGAACATTGGCCACAACTCTCTCCATCTTGAGGTTGAGATGACAGAGCTGTTCATGCTGATCTGCACCGGGTGTGCTAAAGGAATTGCGAATAAGTAAGGCTAGCTGTGTGAACTCGTCTGCCAACTTCACTCCTTCCAGACCGGATACTATAACATCATGAAGCGGTGAACGCAGGCGAGCAAGTTGACTCCAAAAGACGCCACGACCTTGTTCGAGGAGCTCGACTGCATGCACAGAGATCTGCCTCCGAACACAAGCAGCAAAGGGGTCCATGGAGAATGAGGTGGTGAGGTTCTTAAGGATAGCAAGAATTTGAGGCAATGATGGGAGAGTGGTGAGGTATTGAGTAAGTAGTCGAAGAGATGTTTCATATGCGAGAATTAGCATAAGATGCTGGAAGTGTTCAGCCATATGGGTCCATGATACAGTGGCGGTAAGATCACTGGAAAACATAATTTGGCCCACATGTGCGAGTTCAGCGTAGATGCAGAACAGCTTCTCCTTATCCTTTAACCGTCTTGACAGTTTGGACTGATCACAGAGATAGGATCCAAGGTTGTTCAGCAAGTCTGAAGAGGGTGATCTTGTGGACGAAGGTCAAGAGCTTTTCGGACAAGGGAAATGGCCTCGTCACGATCCTCCGTCTGCCTGAGTTGCTTGTACCGAGTGGAGAGATGAGTTGCAAGGCTGTCTAACGACACCGAGTGATCTGTGTGTCCTTGCGGGCGAAGGTAAAGTGCTTCTCTACCAAGGACGATAGCCTCATCCAGGCCCACCATGACCCCAAGCTGGTGGTACCGACCACACAGATCAGCTGCAAGGTTGTTTAACGTCATCGAACGACCTGGGTATCCTTGCAGGAGAAGGTTGAGTGCTTCCCGGTCGAAGACGATGGCCTCGTCAAGGTCTGATGTTACCCCAAGTCGGTCATACCGACTGGAGAGACAGAGTGTGAGGATGTTCAATGATGCTGAACCGGGTGTCCCTGCAGGAGAAGGGCGAGTGACTCCCTACCGAGGACAATGGCCTCGTCAAGGCCTGATAGGACTCCAAGCTGGTTGTACCTAGTGTGTAGAAGATTGTTCAACGACATCGAATGATTTGGGTGTCCGCCTTGCAGCCGATTAAGGCCATCAGGAATTTATCTAATTACTTATCTAAGGCCCTGTCCACATAGCAGGTTTGTAACTTCGGCTATGTAATTACTACGCTTAGACGGTGACTGTCGGCTGTGCCGCTGTCACCGGAGTTACACACTCCCGGCGGCTGTGTAATATAACTAGCAATCGCCATCCAGCCAATAGCAAATATACAATATGATATGCCATAAGTAATTTATTTACAATATTTACTGTCTATTTCAGGCAACTTGACCTTTGAGAAATTTTTGCAATAAATACATGCCCCTCTTGGTCAATTGATAGCACCTCAACAATAGCCTGGAATACTTCAGAGATGATTTTAACTTGGATAAAGTAGCAGAACAATTTCTGAGTAGACTGATGGTAGAAAATTGAGATTTTAAAAATTCGAAAATTTCAGAACTTTGCTGGTCTACCTCAGAGATATATCATTTGACTTGGATAAGGTAGCAGAACCTTTTCTGAGTTGACTGATGGAAAAAAATGAGATTTTGAAAATTCAAAAACTTCAAAACTCCATTGATCTACTTGGAAAATGCTCCCCTACATTATCCAAGTCAAACAGCATTATCTCCAAGGTATTCCAGGCTATTGTTGAGGTGCTATCAATTGACCAAGAGGGGCATGTATTTATTGCAAAAATTTCTCAAAGGTCAAGTTGCTTGAAATAGACAGTAAATATTGTAAATAAATTACTTATGGCATATCATATTGTATATTTGCTATCAGCTGGACAGTAATTGCTAGTTATATTACATAGCTGCTGAGAGCATGTAACTCCAGTGATGGTGGCACAGCTAACAGTCACCATCTAAGTGTAGTAATTACCTAGCCAAAGTTACAAACCTGCTATGTGGACAGGGCCTAAATCTCCACTGCCACTTTGCCTGTAGATACTTAAAAGGATGATCTGGATAGTTAAATAAAGCTCAGAGGGTAGATATAAGGGCAAGTAGGAATGTCAGGCACTTTGAATCACCATGCCCCAATCTTTGACCACCAAAAACTTTTAAATGTACTTGCTTTAGCCAAGGAAACCCTTCAACTATCTGTTTATATGAACATCCTTACAAGGACACTTGATGATGCCAAATCTGAGGACTCTGAGTCCAACTCAGGCACTCATACTTTCACCTCTAAGTGTTAAACTATGGTTGGACGAACTCTGAGGAACTCCAAAAAGGCAGAGTTGTGAGGGGGTTGGACAGGACTTTAGCTTCACCTTATGTGGTGTGCCCTTGCAAGGAATTCAGTGTCCTGAATTTGTGGATGGAGGGTCAGAGGTCAGAGGGTGGTCAGAGTAGTTGCACAGCAACTTAGAGGGCTGAGGTTGAATGGAGAGAATGTCAAGTTAAGTTGATATTTGAACTGAAGGAATACAGGGTGGAATCTACAGAGTTTATATATGGAGGGGAATTGGATGACTAAGTCCAGAGTCGGAAAGAACTATGTACCAGAATGTCAGAAGCTGAGTAATACTGGAGTGCAGCCTTGGAGCTGTGCTGATTGATAATGGAGTTCTGAGTAAGCAGAGAATGGAACATAAGTAGATGAGTAACAGAGTTAGAACAAGAAGAGAGTCAGAATAGTTTACTAAAGGTCAGAGTCTGAGTAGTGTATCTAAGGGAAAAATGGGAGGACAGACCAGAGGTTGTAGTGGAGTTGGTCTAGAAGGACCGGAGGTGGACTTGTGAGTCTGGGATATGACAGTATCCCCCTCTTAGGCCTGAACCCCTGAAGGCCTTTGAGGGTCACATGACAATGCTGATTGTTGAAGTTGGGGCAGAGTGCGATTGCCTGTGTGGTATAAAGTCTGGGTGGACTGCAGGTTAACTCCTTAGTCAAAAACCATCATGTCTGACATCAGCGACATCAACAACTGGAAAGATGTATGTTTGGTGGAGAATGCCGACAATGATGATGACCTTTGAAATGTGAAGGCAGTGAAGCAGAGGCATTGAGTGAAGGTGCAGAAGAAGGTGAAGGGGCAGAGATGCATGGAGGAGGCCAGGAGGGCCAAGGAGGAGGTTGTGAGGTGCAGGGCTGAGGCCAAGGCAGCAGCCAGGGTGAGTCACCCTCACTCGTGAGTGGACAAGGCTGACAGGACACAGGTGGAGCAGGTCATGAAGAAGCAGGGCTCCAGCAAGGGAAAGGGGCATGCAAGGATGCCACTGGTGTGTTGGAGGTGTGTGGACCAGGGCCTGAACTGTGTTCTGGGCCCTGGCAAGTCTATGGCATGTGAGGAGTGCTGGGTGGTGAAGGTGAAGTGCAAGCGGCCCAGGAAAGAGAAGGTGGAGTGAAAGAGGAAGCGAAAGGAAGAAGGGGAGCTGGAGCTAAGTCAGAAAAAGGTGAGGTCCAAGGAGGATGGGTTGGAGAAGGGGTCAGAGATGTTGGAGTGTGCCCAGATCATTGCAGGGGAGATCTGAAGCCACCAGGAAGTGATGAAGGGGTGACTTGACCACCTCACCTTCCTGATGGAGCAACTGGTGGAGTTGAAGGCAGTGGAGGTGTATACAGAGGATGAAGGGGAGGAGAATGGAGAGGATGAGTGAATGGAGGATGGTGAGGAAGATGTGGAGGGAGAAGAGGAGGAGATTAGAGGAGTGGAGGAGGACAATACTGGAGTGGAGGAGCCAGAGGAGGCCGACAAGGTAGAAAAAGTAGTATAGATGTTATTTCTTTTTCTCTTTTAAAATTGCAATCGTTTTGCCAGATTACAAGTGAGGTCTGGGTTTTTCTGGATATCAGAGGTGAAAGTCCAATATGAGTTCTGATGCGTGACCTAGCTCTGTTGCAAGTAGCCATGAAGTCTTGTTGTCAGTTCCCTTGTATCCTGACCAGTGGACTAGGTACAGGAGTTTGCAATTTTGTTGTCTTTGGTTAATCTTGAAATCTAAGATCTCAGAGATTTCATATTCTGGTTTGCCATCCACCTCAACTGGAGGCAGGGGCGGTTGAACATGGTTCAGAATTGTGTTTGGAGTGACAGGTTCCAGCTGGAAGACATGAAAGACCGGATGTATGGACTTCATGTTTTCCAGAAGCTGGAGGATAAAGGAAAGAGAGCCTGCCTGTGTGATGATCTCATAAGGACCTAAGTTCTTTTCAAAGAGTTTCTTTGATGGTTGCATGGAGTGAAAGTACTTTGCTTTGACAAAAACATGATCACTGACTTTGAAGTCCGGTGCTGGAGTTCACTTGGCATCTGCATGTCCTTGGTATCATTGCTGGGCAGTGGAGATCTCTTCATGGAGGATGAAGTGGAGGAAGTCCAGGTCAATGGAGTATTCACAGGCTTGGACAGAGGTGAGGTCACACTCAGGGTGGATGGAGATGTTTGGATGATAACCTTTATTAGTGAAGAACAGGAAGACACCTGTTGTAGTGTTTAGAGTGTTGTTGTACATGAACTCTGTGAGAGGCAGGAGTTCAGACCAGTTGTCTTGTTGGTAGTTACAATGAATCCGAAGGTACTGTTTCAGGGTTTGGTTCATTTACTCAGTTTGACTATCACTCTCTGGGTGGTAGCTGGAGGTGAAGTGGAGCCAGATGTTGAGCACTTTTCTGAGGGAGCGGAAGAAGTGGAAGAAGAACTCTGAGCCTTGATTGGAGGTGATGTGCGAGGGGACTCCATGTTTGGAAAAGACATGTAGAAGAAAGAGCTTGGCTAACTCTGGGGACATTACCTTGTTATCAGTCTGAATGAAGATGCATTGTTTGGACAGTCTGTCCATGATGACTAGGATGGTGGTGTGTCTGGAGGAAGGAGAAAGCTGTTCGATGAAATCCATGGAGATTGAGTTCCATGGCTTCTTAGAGATCAGGAGTTGTTTCAGAAGCCTATAGGGCTTGTGTCAGGGGACCTTGGCATGGGCACAGGCTGTGCAAGAGAAAACATACTCCTTGACAAATGTCTGGATGCCCAGCCAGGTGTATTCGCAGCAAATGAGTTCCAATGTCCGATTTTGTCTGAAGTGACTAGAGAGCAGATGGTCATGCTTGTACCGGAGGACTTGGAGATGGAGATTGTCTGTGTCAGGAATGTAGATATGATCATCCAGATGTAAGAAGCCTTCAGAGTCTACAGTCCAGTGGAAATTGGAGGGTTCAGAGTCAGACATGTGCATGGCTGTGAGAGGGTCGGAGAGAAGAGCGGATAGGATGTCATTGTGGAGGGACTTGATATTGAACAATGTACTGGCCTGGAGGACTGGAGTTGCAAGTATTGTTGCCCTGAGAGACAATATGAGTTGCTCTTGAGTGAAAATGGGTTGGAGATTCTGAGGGTTGATACAAGCATAGTCCCTATCCCCCTCTTTGGGATAGATGTCCCAACGTCTAGTGAGGGAATCAGGTTTTTCCCCTAAGCATCCAGGGCAGAAACAAATGACCATGTTGAACTGGGAAAGGAGCTCTGACCACCGGGCTTGATGCCAGGTAAGAAGCTTCATAGTGGTAAAGTATTCTAAGTTCTTATGGTCTGTGACTACATCAATTGGAGTTCTGGAGCCCTCAAGGTAGTGCCACCAAGTCCAGAAGGACTCAAAAATGGCAAGCAGTTCCTTGTTGTGAGTGTCATAATTGAGTTCTGGAGAGGAAAGGGTGTGGGAGAAGAATGTGACAGGGTAAATGTTGTCATCCAAACACTGGATGGAGAGGATGCCGGCGATGGCATAATTGGAGGCATTTGTCTTGATGATTAGTGGAGCATTGGGGACCTAGTGGATGAGGATGAGGGCAGAGGTGAAAGTGTCTTTGAGTTGCTGGAAGGCAGAGCAACAGGAATTGTTGAAATTCCACAGAATGCCTTTGCAAGTGAGGCAGATGAGCGAAATGACAAGTCTGGAGTAACCAGCGATGAAACACTGATAGAAGTTAGCAAAACTGAGGAAAGACTGGATGTCTTGGACTTTCTGAGGTTCAGGCCAATCAATGATGGCCTTTACCTTCTTGGGGGACATAGAAAGTCTGGTAGGGGAAAGTCTGTATCCAAGGTATTTTGTGGAGTCAGTATGGAATTCACACTTCTCGGGCTTGGTGTAAAGTCCATGTTTTCGGAGTCATTGGAGTACCTCCTGGACATGCTCTTTGTGCTTCACATGGTCTTTGGAGAAGATGATGATATCATCAAGGTAGACAATTACTGAGATGTCGAGGAGATCTGCAAAGATAGAATTAACAAACCACTGAAATGCCACAGGGGTGTTGGTGAGACTGAATGGCATGACAAGCCACTCATAGGAGCTGTAGCACGTTCAGAATGATGTCTTCCACTTATCTCCAGCAGTGATGCAGACCAGATGGTATGCATGCCAGAGATCAAGCTTGGTGTAAATCTTGGCATGGCTCGGAATGTCTAGGAGGTTGGAGATGCAGGGAAGCGGATAGTGGTCTTTCTTTGTGATCTTGTTAAGTCCATGGAAGTCTATGCAAAGGCAGAGTGAACTGTCCTTCTTGTGGACAAAGAGTACTAGGGTGGCATGAGCAGAAGAGGAAGGGCGGATAAAGCCCATGGCAAGGTGTTTGTTGAGGAACATATGAAGAGCCTCAAGCTCAAAGGCAAATAAGGAGTAGGTGGTGCCTATCAGAGGGGGAGCTCCTGCTTCCAAGTCGATCTTCAAATTGAAATTGCTATGTGGAGCAAGCTGGAAGGCTTTGCTCTTGCTGAATATGTTTGTGAAGTTGTGATATTCCTGGGAAACACCAGAGAGATTGACTGGGTCAGGTTTGATGAAGGCAGAGTGGAGATTGCTGTTCTAGGGGCAGAGTGACAGTAAAAACTGCACAGAGCCCTGGAGGTGACAGGCAAGTGCAAAGGTGGGTGTGCTGATGAGCATGATGGGGGGTGCCTTGCAGTTGGAGAAACACAGTGAATTAGAGAGGGTGGAGTCAGCCAGAGAAATGGGTTCTGAAGGCTGTAGAGTTGAGCTTGGAAGTACTGGACTGGGCTGCTTGGATGTTTGGAATGAGATACTGCTTGATACCCAGTCAATCAATGGATTGTGGTGGGTAAGCCAGTTGTGTCCTAGAACAAGTGAACAGGAGTCATCTAGTGGGGTGACGTAGAACATCATTGGAGTGATATCACCAGAGGGGAAGCAGACTGAGAGGTCCAGAGCTTGAGTTATCATGGAGTTCGAAGTTCCATTGAACAGGCAGAGAGAGAGCAGAGGGACAGAGTAGGTTGAAAGTTCGTTATTATTGACAAATGTTGTATTTATAAAACAATCAGAGGAGCCAGAATCTATCAATGCAGGAAAAGACAGAATGTCATGTGAGACTAGAGAGATGGAGGGCATGAGGGATCGGGGGTCTGAGAGAGTGGACATGTTGAGTTGGATCTTCTGGGTGCATGGGCAGAGTCAATGCAACCTTCATACCATGTGGAGTCATGGAGGTTGCAGCCTATTTTTTTGCCTTGGAGGAGGCCTCTGGTTTGGCTGCCAGAGTATCGGACTTGACTGCATTCCCCTTAGCAGCATGTGAAGTGGACTTTGTGCATTCTTTTGCCTTGTGTCCTGCTTGTCTGCAGAACATGCACAAATTGTTGTTAAAGCAGCGCTTATGCTCGGCCATTGTGAGCTTTTCATCCTTTCCAAGCTTGGACAACAAGTCTAGCTGGGAGGAGGCAGATGCTCTGGAGGTGGTGGAAGTACTGGTGGACTTCCCTTTGGACTCCTTAGAGGAGCCAGAGGAACCGGTGGTGAAGTTGGAGGGTTTATTGGATGCCTTAAAGAAATTGCTGGAAGGCTTCACTTGATGGCTAACCTCTGACTTGTGTTCCCAGTAGTGGGCATTGATGCCTTGGGTGAGTTGGTGGAGTTCAGAGAGTGTGGGGGGTTTGCCAATCTGCAAGATTTCATCTTTGATGTGATCTGGGAGTCTGTTGTAAAAGTGGTGCTGGAGTGCACCTTCTCCATATTCTCAGACTTGGGTCATGATCCTGTTGAATTTGATGACATATTTGTTTATCCTTTGACCATCCTTCATTGTCAAGTGGTTGAGTTGGTGCTCCACATCTCTGACCAGATCATGCAGTCTGAAGTTCGTCTGTAGCTCCAATACGAACTCCTTGTAACTGTCCATCCAGTCAGGGCAGAGGTCTGGGTCTTGCACCTGGAGGAGGTCCAGTTTGAACCACTCCAGTGCCATACCCTTGAGATATGACTGGGTGAAGGTGACCTTGCTACGGTTGGAGGCAAAGGCCTTGGGGTGATCTTGGAAGTTCAACTCACATTGAATGAGAAAGACCTAGAGTTTGTGAGGGTCTGTTCCATCAAACTGGTCTGGTTCTTGGACTTTGGTCCATTGCAAGGGCTCAGAGGACTTCTTTGACAAGTGGGTGAGTACCTGGATAGCGCTGGCCAGGTTGGCAAGCATATCTTGCGGAATATGCTTTTCTTTGTTGTCTTCTGGGAAGAAGTCATCTTCCGGGATGTCAGGGTCATTGGGGGGGTCACCACCAGGCTCTCCCGGATTTCCAGGGTTGCCACAATGGCTGGGGGTGTGGAATGAGGATGAGATATTGGTGGAGGGTTTGTTGCCATTGTCTGTCAGTTCCTTGATGCATGCTCCAGGGGTCGGTAAGTCAGGGCAGGCATGTGCTTGGGATGCAGAGTTGTTTCTCTGGGTGGAGAAACTGTGAAACTGATCAACAATGTTGGAACCTTGGTGATTACTGCTGAAGGTATTGAGAGGGTTGTAATGGGGGAAGGTTGGAGCATTGGTGATCGCTCTGGTGTATGATTGAGTGATGCAAGTGGTCATGGGGAATCCATTGCAAGAAGGAGTTCAAATATACTGTTAAACTATGGTTGGACGAACTCTGAGGAACTCTGAAGAGGTGGAGTTGTGAGGGGGTTAGATGGGACTTCAGCTTCACCTTATGTGGTATGCCATTGCAAGGGATTCAGTGTCCTGAATTTGTGGACAGAGGGTCAGAGGTCAGAGGGTGGTGAGAGTAGTTGTGCAGCGACTTAGAGGGCTGAGGTTGAATGAAGAGAATGTCAAGTTAAGTTGATATTTGAACTGAAGGAATACAGGGTGGAATCTACAGAGTTTATATTCAGAGGGGAATTGGATGACTAAGTCCAGAGTCAGAAAGAACTATGTACCAGAATGTCAAAAGCTGAGTAATACTGGAGTGCAGCCTTGGAGCTATGCTGATTGGTAATGGAGTTCTGAGTAAGCAGAGAATGGAACATAAGTAGATGAGTAATAGAGTTAGAACAAGAAGAGAGTCAGAATAGTTTACTAAAGGTAAGAGTCTGAGTAGTGTATCTAAGGGAGAAACTGGAGGACAGACCAGAGGTTGTAGTGGAGTTGGTCTGGAAGGACTAGAGGTGGACTTGTGAGTCCCCAATATGACACTAAGTCATCCTCTCCAAGTACAGATTCTAATTCACTTGAAACAGGTACTCATGGTGATTCCACTAATAACTCTGATCTTCAAATTCATATGGCAATTACCTCCTATCATGAAGTGATTGAGGTACTTAAGGATGAGGTTCTCAGAGCTCAAATTCTTTATTTCCATCCTTCCATTTTCCATATTCCACAGATTGACCTTCTTTGTTCCAGGCTTGTCAGGACTTGTCATCCCTTGTGTTTGACAGGCCTCATGCAGAGTCAGTTGCCATTGTATCACTTTCATACATTATACTGCTTTCTGATTGCACCATGTGCTCCTTTCTCTTTGACACTTACATGTTTCATCTCCTTGCCTACCATGTTTCACCTTACATTCTCTGTATATAAACCTCCATATGCCCTATACTATCCTTCAGTATGAATATCAACTAAATCCAACTAAATTCCCTCCTCCTCATTGTCCCTTCTTCCCTCCTGTCCCTATCTCCATCATCCTAGTCTGATCTCTGAAATATGAGAACCCAGACCTATACAAGGGCATGACACATAAGTCCTACACTGACATCCTCACTAAGTTCTCCTTCTTCACTTTTTCTGTCAGACCTCCAGTCCACCCTTGTCACTAACCCCTCCCACCTCAGTACTCACCATCCTCCTCTGACTGGAGTTGGCATGGAGATCCTGGAGATTTGATAGTCAACCCATTGATTTGACAGTTGCTTACTGTATGTCACTGACCTTGAACAGTTATACAAGTTCCTCTGATTGGAGATGCTCACAACACAACACCACTATCAAGGCCCAGCCAATGCCAAGTATAGCCCAG
>JBBPJY010000975.1:0-11211 GCA_038088975.1 Xerocomus cyaneibrunnescens
CCTGAAAGGTGTCTTTTTAGGTGACTTCAGGTGTGTTCAATGGAATTGAGGTGTGGAGACTGAGCAGGCCAATCCAGAAGCTTGGTATCTTGCTCCTCAAACCAGATTTGAGCTCTTCTAAAGGTATTCTCAGGATCATTATCCTGCTCAAAAATGATTGCATCTGTAAGAATTTTAGAATTCTCCATGCTCTGTAACAATCCTTTCTCCAGAATTGCCACATACTATTCAGCATCTGTCCTTCCCTCAACCTCACCCAAACTCCCACACCATTCAGCTTTATACCATGAGTGATCCCTTTCCAAACTTGATAGTATCTTTGATCTGTTTGAAAGTTCTTCCCTCATCTTTCTTTTTCCACACATATTATGATGACAATTTGACCCAATCCTATTGATTTTAGTCTCATCTAACCAAATAACTTTCAGTCCTCCATAGTCCAATGCTGGTACTTTAGAGCAAAGGCCAACCTTCTTTTTCTATGGTCAGTAGAGGTTTTTTTTTCTTTATTACAGCCTCTAGAGAGGCTTCCTTAAGGGTGTTCCTGACTGTTTGTAGGAAGTCAGGAGTGCTGACAATAGAATTGATGAAGTGAGTGGCCTGAACTGCATTATTGGCCTTTCCAGCATGCTTGTTGGTGGAAAAAGGTATCTAAGTCACTGCATGACTTCATAAATTCAGGACACTGAATCTTTTACAAGAGTGCACTACATAAAATAAAGCCAAGTCCTATCCAACCCCCTCATAACTCCAGTCAATCAGAGTTACTCTGGAGTTTGTCTGACTTAATTTAACAGAAGATGGAATTAACAAACTGCTGAAATGCTGCTGTGGCATTGGTGAGACTAAATGGCATAACAAGCCATTTATATGAGCCATAGGACTGATAGAAAGCCAGGAGCAAGCACTCCATTTCATACACTTAGAGTTTAGAATAACAATTAGGTGTTATTGACAGACATTGCAATTAGTGCAAAACATGCAAATATTGGGACAGTTTTTTGACCCACTGTATGATAGTATTATATTCATCCACATTATATCATTTTAGTTTTACTTTTCAGATCATCTAATACCATTCCTGGAGAAGAAGGAGATGGAAGATGCACAATGAAGACAAGCCAGCTGGTGACCTGCATGAAATCAATTCCATGCTGGATCATGGCAAAAACCGTGATTATTTCAAGAACCAGACAGCCAATTGACCTGCCAATTGCTGGAAATTCAGTTTACCATAGCCCCTACATACTTAAATATTTTCATGAATTTTGCTTATTGCCCTACCAAGATATGGATATTTCCCCTTTTCATTCCATACCCTACACTATTAGTATACCTTTATTAGTATCTCTTGTAATGGCTTAAGTTTGTATGGGACATAAGCCCACCCAGATCATGTGACCTGGTACAGCCACTCCATACATGACATGAAGCCAATCAGATTCATTGATTCTTTGGCACAGCACACATAGCTTCTGCTAGGGGAAATATGGTTTGATTGCTAGCAATAAAGTTTGAGGCTGTGGTGTGGTGACAGGCATAGACTCACTGCATAGGCAATAGTACCTGGAAGGCAGTGCAGCAGTGACAGTACCACCATGCACAACAATCCTAGTCATAATGACTCTGTAAAGGGATTACTAAGGATGCAGATGTAAGCCAATCACTGAATAAGATTATGACAAAGCAATGACATATGCTGACTCATAATGACTTACACTAACTCCTGGTGACTCCTCCTGATTACAAACCAGCCAGCATAGCCTCATGTATCAGTAGTATATATGGAGGCAGTTTTGGGCCAAAAGAGAAAGGACTCTCAGACAAGGACTCTCAGAGAAGGAATCTGGGGAGAACAAGTTGCCAATAAACCAATCAGAGGGTTAGAATCAGATTAGTACATCTGAGCCCCAGGGTAGCAGATCAGGTAGAGGATAACCTGACTTTCCTGTACTTAAGCAGTGCTACTGAAGCAGAAAAGCACTATTAAGTTTCTGTACACTTCTCTAAGCCCAGCTACTGCACTCCAGTTAACCAATAAAGAAGTATTATTGATAATATCTTCTTGTGTGTGACTGAGTGCCAGCTTATCTAAGGTCTTACCTAAGATATTCCCATGCTCCAAGTGACCTATTTCCTCCACTATCACTTACTCTTTTGCTAGGTAAAGCCAACCTATATTCTTGAATATTGTTATTCAGGATTTGAAGAACAACCAGGTATTCAATTAACTAAGTTTTTCCCACTCACTCAGCAGGAACTTCCCACACCAACTGTCTGATCTGGAAGTTAGTGTTGTCACTATCTCCAGCTCATAGTTAGATTGGCCCTGGAGAGTAAGCCCATATTGAACTACTAGCATTTATTAGGTTTATCCTAGAAAAATGACAGTGGTACCCCATATCTGAAGAATCTTCAGAAGGAGTAGATGATGACAGAAGCCTGATGAAGACAAGTCAAGCATTACCTTGCATCTATGTCCATTTCTTTTTTTCTTTTATTCAATTTCTTTTTTTTAGCATAGGATTACATGTCTCCACCCCTAGTGACAGCCCAGTGTGCCTGATGCATCACCTGCATTGCCCAGCACATCATCTGCACCACCTGGCACATTGTTTACACTACACCACAATAGCTTTGATTTTGTCCTCAGCCATAGCAAGACTAGAGGGGGTGAGTATATATCTGAGGTACTCAACAGAGTTGGAGTGTCACTTGCACTTTTCTGGCTTCAGGTATAGTGTCATATTCATCCTCTGATTCCTATATTGCCCCCTCCAAACCATCTCCAGCCATCTCCACCCTCACTATATCCATATTCTTGTCTGCTCTCTGCCCCGTGTTTTGGAGTTCTGTCACTAGTCATCAGAGCACCCCTATATTATTCCAGGCATGTCAGGACTTGTCACCCCTCATGTTTGACAGGTGCTGTGCAGAGTCAGTTGCCATTGTATCACTTCCATATGTTACACTGCTTTCTGATCACACCATGTGCTCCTTTCTCTTTGACACTTATATGTTTCATCTCCTTGCCTACCATGTTTCACCTTACATTCTCTGTATATAAACCTCCATACATTCTGTACTATCCCTCAGTACAAATATCGACTAAATCCAACTACATTCCCTCCTCTCCATTGTCCCTCTTTCCCTCCTGTTCCTATCCTCATTCTTCTAGTCCGATCTCTGAAATACAAGGACCTGGACCTATACAAGGGCATGACCTATAAGTCTTATGCTGATGTCCTCACTAAGTCCTCCATTCCCACTTCATCTGTTGGACCTCCAGTCCACCCCCATCACTAACCCCTCTCACCTCAGTACTTGCCATCCTCCTCTAACCAGAGTTGGTACAGAGATCTCAGAGATTTGAGAGTCGACTCATTGATTTAACATATAGCCTGTTAGCTTGGAGTTGCCAGAGTACCTCCCAAACATGCTTCTGGTGGGAGGCAAGGTCTTGGGAGTAAATCAGGATGTTGTCTAGGTAGACAACAACAGAGACATTTAGCATATCAGCAAAAATACTATTGATGAACCTTTGAAAGGCCACTGGAGCATTAGTAAGTCTGAAGGGCATAACCAACCATTCAAATGATCTGTAGCATGTCTGGAACATAGTTTTCCACTCATCACCTTCAGTGATGTGGACCAGGTGGTATGCATGCCAGAGATTGAGCTTAGTGTAGACCTTCACTCTGCTCAGAGCATCAAGGAGGTCAGCAGTGTGCAGAAGGGGATAACAGTCTTTTTTGGTGATAGTGTTGAGCCCACAGAAGTCAACACAGAGATGGAGGAATCTGTCCTTCTTTTTCACAAAGAGCATTGGAGTGGTATGGGGCAAGCTGGAGGCTCAAATAAAGCTGATGTTCAGGTGCTCATCAATGAAGTCATGGAGGGTTTGTTGTTCAGTAGGGGAGAGGGAGTAGAGCTTTCCAATTGGAGAAGAGGTGCCTTCCTCCAGTTCAATCTTGAGGTCAAAAGGACAATGAGATGGTAGAGTATCTGCCTTTTTTTGCTAAAGATGTCTGTGAAATCATGATACTCTGGAGGAACTCTGAAGAGATCTATGGGTTCCTCAGAGATATCAGAGATAGAGGCAGAGCATGCCTTGGCATCCTCAGGATTCTGGAGTTTCATGGCAAATCAAACTGAGCCTTTCATCTTGCATGCTTGTGCAAATGTGGCAGCATTGATGAAAGAGATGGGAGGGCATCAGAGTCCAGGAGTGGTAGGCGATTCTAGAGGGCACTCTGGGGTCAGAGGAGAGTTGGAAGGAGTAACAGGAGGAGTGAAATGAGTGGGGGAAGTGGAAGGAAGCCCTGGAGGCATGGAGGCTGATGTCAGGCTTGGCATTTTGTTTGCAGGAGTCTAGAATGAGATACTGCTTATCACCTAGTCAATTGACAAATTGTAGCAGGTGAGTGTCATATCCATCCTCCAACCCCTACATTGCCTCCTTCAAACCATCTCTGGCCATCTTTGCCCTCACTATATCCATATCCTTGTCTGCTCCTCTGCCTTGCCTCTCAGAGTTCTGTCACTTGTCATCAGAGCACCCCTATATCATTTCAGGCATGTCAGGACTTGTCATCCCTTGCATTTGACAGGTGTCATGCAGAGTCAGTTGCCATTGTATCACTTCCATACATTACACTGTTTTCTGATTGCACCATATGCACCTTTTTCTTTAATACTTATACATTTCATCACCTTGCCTATCTTGTTTCACCTTACATTCTCTGTATATAAACCTCCATATGTCCTGTACTATTCCTTAGTACAAATATCGACTAAATTCCCTCCTCATTGTCCCTCCTTCCCTCCTGTCCCTATTCTCATCCTCCTAGTCTGATCTCCAAAATACAAGGACTCAGACCTATATAAGGGTGTGACCCATAAGTCTTATGCTGATGTCCTCACTATGTTCTCCATTCCCACTTCCTCTGTCAGACCTCCAGTCCACCCCTGTCACTAACCCCTCTTACCTTAGTACTTGCTGTCCTCCTTCAACTGGAGTTGGTATGGAGATCCCAGAGATTTGATAGTTGACCCATTGATTTGACAGTGAGCCAGTTGTGTCCTAAAACTAGTGAGCATGAAGAATCCAAGGAGGTGACAAAAAATATCTCAGAGGTGGTCTCACCTGATAGAAAGGAGATTGTCAGTTCCACAGAGGAGGTAATAAAGGATAAAGAGGAGCCATCAAAGAGATGGAGTGAGATTGGAAATATGGAGTTTGTAGGTATTTTGTATTTGTTAGTGAAAGAGGAGTTAATGAAACAGTGAGTAGAATTGGAGTTAATAAGAACAGGGATAGAGAACAGAGAGAGATCAGGAATAGAAACAATGGGTTGAAGAGAGTTCAGATTAGAAAGAGTGGATGCATTGAGATGAAGCTCCTTGAGAGCACAGTCAGGTTCAATGTGACTCCCAGCCCATATGGAGACAAAGGAGTTGCTCTTTATTTTTTCACTTTGGAGAAGGCAGAGCTGGAGGCTGTCATTGCCAGGATAGCAGTAGTGGAGTGGGCCTTTGCAGCTCTAGAGGTGGATTTCTGGCAGTCCTTAGTGGAGTGACCCAGCAATCCACCGAAAAGACAAAGGTTATTCTTAATTTGGCACTGGTGCTCCTCCAGGAGGAGTTTGCCATCCTTGCCAAGCTTAGAAGAAATAGATGGGTCCTTAGAAGGCCCATTACCTTTGTTGTCCTTTCTGGAGGAACCAGAGTTCAAAGAACTATTGCTATTGCCTTTGGACTTGTCATCCTTGCACTTAGCAAATATCAATGGAGTGGATGAGTTTGAGGGTTTGGAGTTTCCAGAGTTGAAACTGAAGGCCTTGTTTGTGCAAGAGATCTCTTCCTTGCACTCCCAGTGTCAATGGTCAATCTGCTGGGCAAGGGCTTGAATATCATGGATGTTGTTGGGCTTACCCTGGCATGACAACTTGTCCTTGATTCAGTCCAGGAGGCTGTTGTAGAAACTCCAGCAGAGAGCACTGGGGCCCCAGCCTTGGACTTGGAATGCAAGGCAGTTCCATTCAACAATATACCTAGAAATTCTTTGTGAGTCTCACATCTGCAGTTGCTTGAGTTGAGCTTCTGTGTCAGCTACAAGATTATGAGGCCCAAATTTGGATTGTAATTTGAATAAGAAGGTTTTCCAATTATCCATCCATAGCAGACAATTCTCTGGGGGTTCATCTCCAAGAAGGTCTGGTTTGAAGTACTCTAGGGCTATACCCTTAAGATAAGATTGGGTGAATGTTACCTTAGTCTGGTCCATCTTGAAGGACTTCAGATTTGCTTGGAAATTGAGTTTACATTGGACTATGAATGGACAGAGTTTCTTAGAGTTGAACCCATCAAATGGATCAGGTTCTCAGACTTTGGTTTTCCAGATTTTGGAGCTCTTCTTGCTTCACAATGCCTGCCTGGTCATGTTCCAGATCACCCAAGCTAGCTGGGTGAGCAGTTCAAATGCAAGCTGGACATCATTCTGCTGCTCAAAGTTATTGCAACCAAAGGGGTTGTCATTGGGGTCAGGGTCTTGCTTGTTGGAGCTGGAGGATGGATCTCCATCATATCTGGGATCCTGTGGCAAAGGGCCACCAGGTCCATAGCCCCCATGCTTATTATTATCCTCAGGTAGCTTTCTAAAGCAGGGTCCAACCAGGAACTTTGAGTGGTCTGGTAGGGGTGTCAATGGAGAGAGAGTGCCCCAACAAGGATGATATCCTGAGGTGGAGTTGCCAGGCCTGGCAAACAGGCTGACAAACTTACCTGGAATTATACAGGAACTATCAAAGGTATTCCACAAGGCACTATCATGAAGGGTAAATGATCAGGAAGTCATAAGGACAAACCTATACAAGCTTGAGTACAAATATACTGTCAAATCAATGAGTTGACTATCAAATCTCTGGGATCTCCATACCAACTCCAGTCAAAGGAGGATGGCAAGTACTGAGGTGGAAGAGGTTAGTGATGGGGGTGGACCAGAGGTCCAATAGAGGGAGTGAAGAGGGAAAACTTAGTGAGGATGTTGGCATAGGACTTATGTGTCATGCCCTTGTATAGGTCTTTGTCAAATCAATGAGTCAGACTATCAAATCTCCAGGATCTCCATGCCAACTCTGGTTGGAGGAGGATGGTGAGTACTGAGGTGGAAGGGGTTAGTGACAGGGGTGGACTGGAGGTCCAACAAAGGAGGTGAAGAGAGAGAACTTAGTGAGCACATCAGCATAGGACTTATAGGTCATGCCCTTGTATAGGTCCAGGTCCTCATATTTCAGAGATCAGACTTAGGAGCACAAGAATGGGGACAGAAGGGAAGGAGGGATGAGGAGGAGGAGGGAAAGTAGTCAGATTTAGTCGATATTCATACTAAGGGATAGTACAGGACATATGGAGGTTTATATACAGAGAATGTAAGGTGAAACATAGTAGACAAGGAGATAAAACATATAAGTGTCAAAGAGAAAGGAGCACATGATGCAATCAGAAAGCAGGGTAATGTATGGAAGTGACACAATGGCAACTGACTCTGCATGGCACCTGTCAAAAGTGAGGGATGACAAGTCCTGACACACCTGGAATGATATAGGGGTGCTCTGATAACTAGTGATGGAAGTCTAAGATGTGGGGCAGAGGAGCAGACGAGGATACAGATGTAGTGAGGGCAGAGATGGCCGGAGATGGTTCAGCGGGGGCAACATATGGGTCAGAGGATGGATATGACAGTCTTGGTCCTTGTATTTTGGAGATTGGACTAGGATGATGGAGATAAGGACAGGAGGAAAGGAGGGACAATAAGGAGGGGGAAATTTAGTCAATATTTGTACTTGTCATATCCATCCTCTGACCCATACATTGCCCCCTCCAAACCATCTCTGGCCACCTCCATCCTCACTACATCTATATCCTTGTCCACTCCTCTGCCCCATGTCTTGGAGTTCCATCACTAGTCATCAGAGCACCCCTATATCATTCCAGGCATATCAGGACTTGTCATCCCTTGCTTTTGACAGGTGCCATGCAGAGTCAGTTGCCATTGTGTCACTTTCATATGTTACCCTGCTTTCTGATTGCACCATGTGCTCCTTTCTCTTTGATACTTATATGTTTCATCTCCTTGCCTACCATGTTTCACCTTACATTCTCTATATATAAACCTCCATATGTCCTGTACTATCCCTCAGTATGAATATCAACTAAATCCAACTACTTTTCCTCCTCCTCCTCATTCCTCCTTCCCTCCTATCCCCATCCTTGTGCTCCTAAGTCCAATCTCCGAAATACAAGGACCCAGACCTATACAAGGGTGTGACCTATAAGTCCTATGCTAATGTGCTCACTAAGTTCTCTCTCTCCACCTCCTCTGTCAGACCTCTGGTCCACCCCTATCACTAACCCCTTCCACCTCAGTACTTGCCATCCTCCTCCAACCAGTGTTGGCATGGAGATCCTGGAGATTTGATAGTCCGACTCATTGATTTGACAGTATATTCATACTCAAGCTTGTATAGGTTTGTTCTTATAACTTCCTGATTATTCACCCTTTGCAATAGTGCCTTGCAGAACACCTTTGGTAGTTCTTGCACAATTCTGGGCAAATTTGTCAGCCTGTCTGCCAGGCCTGGCAACTTGGCCTCAAGATACTGCCCTTGTTAGGGCACTCTGTCTCCATTGACCCCCCTACCAGACCAGTCAGAGTCCCCAGTTGGACCCTGCTTTAGGGAGCTGCATGAGGGCAACAATGAGTGCAAGGGCTATGGACCCAGTGGTCCTCTATCACAGGATCCTGAAGATGATGGAGATTCATCCTCCAGCTCCAATGAGCAAAACCCCAACCCCAATGATGACCCCTTTGGTCATGATGACTTCAAGCAATGAAACAATGTCCTGCTTGCATTTGAACTGTTCACCCAGCTAGCTGGGGCAATCTGGGACATGACCAGGCAGGCATTGCAATACAAGAAGAGCTTTGAAACCTGGAAAACCAAAGTCTGAGAACCTGATTCTTTTGACAAGTTTGACTCCAAGAAACTCCATCCTTTTGTAGTCCAATGTGAACTCAATTTCCAAGCAAATCCAAAGTCCTTCAAAATGGACTGGACCAAGGTAATGTTCACCCAATCTTACCTTAAGGGAGTAGCCCTAGAGTACTTTGAGCTAGATCTTCTTGGAGATAAACCTCCAGAGAAACGTCCACTATGGATGGACAATTGGAAAACCTTCTTATTTGAATTACAATCCAATTTTGGGCCTCATGATCCTATAGCTGACACAAAAGCTCAACTCGAGCAACTGCAAATGCGAGACTCACAGCAAATTTCTAGGTATATCGTTGAATGGAACTGTCTTGCATCCCAGATCTGAGGCTGGGGCCCTGGTGCTCTCCACCAAAGCTTCTACAACAGCCTTCCAGACTGAATCAAGAACGAGTTGTCATGCCAGGATAAGCCTGACAACATCCATGATCTCTGAGCCCTTGCACAGCAGATTGATCACCGATACTGGGAGCACAAGGAAGAGATCTCTCGCACAAACAAGGCCTTCAGTTCCCACACTGGAAACTCCAAGCCCTTAAACTCATCTGCTCCATCAACGTCTGCTAAGCCCAAGGATGACAAGTCCAAAGGCAATAGCAACAGTTCTCCGACCTTTGGTTTTTCCAGAAAGAACAACAAAGGTAATGGGCCTTTTAAGGACCCATCTATTTCTTCTAAACTCAGCAAGGATGGCAAGCTCCTTTTGGAGGAGCACCAGTACCAGATTAAGAATAACCTTTGTCTTTTCTGTGGATTGCCAGGTCACTTTGCAAAAGACTGCCAGAAATCTACCTCTAGAGCTGTGAAGGCCCACTCCACTGCTGCTACTCCAGCAGCAACAGCCTCTGGCTCTGCCTCCTCTGAGGCGAAAAAATAGAGAGCAACTCCTCTGACTCTGCACAGGCTGGGAGTTGCATTGAACCTGACCATGCTCTCAAGAAGCTTTATCTCAACATGTCTGCTCTTTCTAATCTGAACTCTCTTTGACCTTTTGTCTCTATTCCTGATCTCTCTCTGTTCTCCGTTCCTGTCCTTATTGACTCCAGTTCTACTCACTGTTTTATTGATTTCTCTTTCGCTAACAAATACAAAATATCTACAAACTCTGTTTCTCTGATTTCACTCCATCTTTTCAATGGCTCCTCTTCATCCTCTATTAACTCCTCTGTAAAACTGACCATCTCCTTTCCATCAGGCAAGACCACCTCCAAGACATTCTTTGTCACCTCCTTGGATTTCTCATGCTCACTAGTTTTAGGACATAGCTGGCTCACTTGCTACAATCCATTGATCAACTGGGTTACAAGCAGCATTTCATTCCAGACTCCTGCAGACAGAATGCCAAGCCTGACGTCATCCTCTGCACCTCCAGAGCCTCCCCCCACTCCTTCTATCACTCCTCCCGACTCTCCTCTGACCCCAGAGTGCACTCCAGAATCACCTACCACCCCTAGACTTTGATGCCCTCCCATCTCTTTTGTCAATGCTGCTGTATTTGCATGAGCATGCAAGATGGAAGGCTTAGTCCAATTCACCATGAAACTCCAAAATCCTGAGGATGCCAAGGCATGCTCTGCCTCCATCTCCAATATCTCCAAGAAACCCATAGATCTCTCCAGAGTCCCTCTGGAGTACCATGATTTTGCAGACATCTTTAGCAAAAGAAAGGCAGATACCCTACCATCTCATTGTCCTTTTGACCTCAAGATTAAACTGGAGAAAGGCACCTCTCCTCCAATTAGAAAGCTCTACTCCCTCTCCCCTACTGAACAACAAACCCTCCATGACTTCATTGATGAGCACCTGAATATCAGCTTTATTCAAGCCTCCAGCTCACTCCATGCTGCTCCAATGCTCTTCATCAAGAAGAAGAACAGATTCCTTCATCTCTGTGTCGACTTCCATGGCCTCAATGCTATTATCAAGAAAGACTGCTATCCTCTTCCATGCACTGCTGATCTCCTTGATGCTCTAAGTAGAGTGAAGGTCTACACTAAGCTTGATCTCCGGCATGCATATCACCTGGTCCACATTGCTGAAGGCAACAAGTAGAAAACTACATTCCAGACTTGCTACAGATCATTTGAATAGTTGGTTATGCCTTTCAGACTTACTAATGCTCCAGCAGCCTTTCAAAGGTTCATCAATAGTATTTTTG
>JBBPJY010000976.1:0-11197 GCA_038088975.1 Xerocomus cyaneibrunnescens
TGCACCTGGAGGAGGTCTGGCTCAAACCATTCCAATGCCATATCCTTGATGTATGACTGGGCAAAGGTGACATTGCTATGGTCAGAGGCAAAGGCCTTGAGATGATCTTGAAAATTCAGCTTGCATTGGACAAGGAAAATCCAGAGTTTGTGGGGGTCTGTCCTGTCAAACTGGTATGGTTCTTGGACTTTTGTCCATTGCAAGAGCTCAGAGGACTTCTTTGACAAACAGGCAAGCACCTGGATAGTGCTAGCCAGGTTGGCAAGTATATCTCATTGGATGTGTTCTTCATTGTCTTCCAGAATGAAGTCATCTTCTAGAATATTGGAGTTGTCAGAGGGGTTGTTGTCAGGCTCACCTGGATGTCTGGGGTTGCCTTCATTGCTGGGGGTGTGGAAGTTGATGGGGAGTTCATTGCTATTGTCTGTCAGCTCCTCAATGTGTGCACTGGGGGTAGGGGATTGTGGATGGGCACATGACTGTGGTACAGATATGGCATTCCATTGAGTGAAGAAGCTGTGGAACTAGTCAATGATGTCAGGACCTTGGTGGTTGCTACCCAAGGTATTGAGAGGGTTGTAATGGGGGGAGGCAGGAGGATTTGCGATCACTCTGGTGTGCAATCAAGTGATGTGAGTGGTCATGGGGAATCTGTTGCAAGAGGGAGTTTGAATATATTGTTAAACTGAGTTGGACAAACTCCAAGGAACTCCAAAGAGGTGGAGTTATGAGGGGGTCAGACAGGACTTGGCTTCACCTTATGTGGTGTGCCCTTGCAAGGGATTTGGTGTCCCAAATTTGCAGATGGAGGGTCAGAGGTCAGAGAGTAGTCAAAGTAGTCACACAGCAACTTTGAGAGCTGAGATCAAATGGAGTGAATGTCAAGTTATGTTAATATTCAAACTGAAGAAGTACAAAGTGGAATCTATGGAGTTTATGTACAGAGGGGAATCAGATGACTAAGTCTGGAGTCAGAAAGAACTATGTATCAGAATGTCAGAAGCTGAGTAATACTGGAGTGCAGCCTCAGAGCTGTGCTGATTGATAACAGAGTTCTGAGTAAGCAGAGAATGGAATGTAAGGAGATGAGTAACAAAGTTGGAACAAGAAGAGAGTCATAGTAGTTTACTAAAGGCCAAAGTCTGAGTAGGGTATCTAAGAGAGAAAACAGGAGAACAGACCAGAGGTCATAGTTGAGTTGGTCCAGAGGGGCCAGAGGTGGACTTGTGAGTCCGGGATATGACAGCATGCAAGTGTGCAACTCTATCAAGGATTCTATGGTCCCCCCATGGACTGCCACATCCAGCAAGCATTGACACTTGCAGAATGCCTGGGCATCTCACCCTCCACTGAGTGCATACATGCCATCAACACTGATGCAATGCCAGCACCCTCTCCTCCCAGATGGTGGATCCTCTCCCCCTCCCATTGGCCCCACAGGCCTCATCCTCTCAAGTTCAACTCAAGGACTTGGCTCTGACAACTGCACTCATGGACTACATGGCACAGGAATCCAACAGCAAGAAAGAGGCCCCAGTGTTGAAGAAATGCAAGTGAACTTGTTGCTTGAAGAAGGCTCTGCAGCCTGTGCTGAGCAGCTTGTGGGATGTTGATGTTGTTGTCAACATATATGGCTCTGACCTGGATGCAGCCCTTGCAGACTTTGTGGGCCTGGATGATGAACTGGTAAGACCAGTAATACATGATATCAACATGTCATACATCTCCTATTCACTTAACCTCTATACATGGCAAGAGGCTGACAATTTTTTGCATGAACATCTAGTTTGTAAAGAACTGCCCTCATGTAGCTACATAGATAGAGTAGCTGCACCTGTATCAGAGCACCAAAATATATTGTATGCCAATACTTTTACTGAGTGCACATGTAAAGCAACAGGGAAGAAAGGACAGAAAGTCTGACAACAGCATAAGCAGGGTAATGGCCCTTGTTGATGCAGCATAAAATGAGATCTCAACCTTTGGATCTTGGATTCTGGTGCTTCTATGCACTATACACCCTTTAAGGAGGACTTTGTCAAATATACTGAGTGGTGTGGTGATGCACAGATTCCTGTTTCCACTGCTGCTCATGTAATCTATGTAAAAGTGCTTGGGCAAGTACTAGTTCAATGGATTGATGTACAATCTAAGTCACACATCCTATCACTAGTAGATGTCAGATATACTTGGATGTCTGCCTCATCTCAATGGGCAAGCTGCTTATGGCCAGTGCTTGCATGGAAGGTACAGGGTTGACATTAAACATGTTGTTCAACAATGGTGAATTGCTTGCCCCATTTACAGCTGGATGCATATTCCATATGCTATATACACTTAAAGCAGCTCCCCTGGAAAACTACAACAGCATGATCACTGCCTACATTAACTTCAATATCATTCATAAGAGGTTTGGCCATCCCTCTAAAGATGTGCTTTGTCAGGCTAAGAAGCACACAAAAGGCTTCCCTGACATTTTGGTCCCATCCAAAGATCCGGTATGCCCTGGATGCATCAAAGGCAAATTACCTAACAGGTGTTTTCCTCCCACTGAGTGATGTGCTAAACATGCATTTGAGTTGATCCAATCAGATCTGAAGTCCTTTCCAGTGGAGTCCTATAAACACTATCAATACATTATCACTTTTCTTAATGACTATATGTCACATGCATGGACCATACCTATGCACAACAAAAATGATGCACTAGTAGCCATATGGCATTTTTTGAAAATGGTTAACATGCAATTCAAGTCAAAGGTACAAGGATGGATGTCCAATGCTGGGGGAGAGTATAAATTCCTAGTGTTTGACAATATGCTCAAGGAGCAGGGGATTGTGACTTATCAGTCTGCCCCACATACACTGATGCAGAATGGCAGAGCTGAAAGGCTCATGTGGATGCTGTCTGATAAATCAGAGTTGATGCAGCATGATCCCTGCATTCCCAATAGTTGGTGAGAGTTCTCTTTTTTCCATGCAATACATGTGTACAATTATACACTGATAGCAAGGCTCAATGGCAAGACACCATTTGAGATGCTCCATGGCCAACAGCCTGATGTGAGCCATCTCTGGCTCTGGGACTGTGTCACCTATGTGCATGTCCCAGCAGAAACCCATGAATTTAAGCTAGCACCTAAAGCTAAACTTATGATTTACATAGGAGTCACACTCAGCATGGATACAAACTACATATTTATGCAATCCACCAATGTGATTTACATGTCCACACATGCCATTTTCAAGGAACACCAATGCCCAAAATGCAACAAGCCAGCTAAACTCCCTATTGCAGACAAACAGCCAGCTGCACCCACTGAAGCAAAGACTGATAAAGTCTTGAACATGGATTTTCCTCCTGTTCCAACTCTGGATGACCTACCCATTTTACACACCTCACAAGCACCTCCTTCCACCACTCCTGTACCTCAACCACCTCCAGCTCTGGTAACACCTCCTAGGCATCCACCACCCAGCCCCCTGGCTATTCCTCCTCATCCTCAGTGGCCTCAGAGAGAACACCATTTCCCCACTCATCCTGGAAACATTTATGGTGACAACCACCACCCAGTTGACCAGCAATGGAATGCAGATCAGACATCCCACTGGAAAGATATGGTTGGTAAACCTGGTTGCTCATCACAACCATCTAAGCATGAGCATCAGATGCTTGGCAACCTTCTCAACACACCCAGTGCATCTCTTGCCCCCCAACCACCATCTTCCACTAATTTTGAAGTGGATATTGACCAGCTCTATTGTGAAGGGGGAGCAGGATTGATTATGCACCTGATGTCCAAGGAAATACATTATGGTATGACTTTTGCAGAGTCAAAACCAGTATGAGAGTGGACATACAAGAACATTTCTAAACTACCTGCAGCAGCTCAGGAGGAGTGGAAAGCTGCATGTCAATGCAAGCTAGATATGCTACATGAACAGCAAGTCTATGAACTAGTGGGTTGGCCCCAAGGCCAAAATGTTATAGACAACTGATGGATCTTTGATGTTAAACCTGATGGTCATAAACAGGCATGCTTAGTTGTAAAAGGTTTCTCCCAGGTTGAGGGAGTTGATTTTGACCAGATATTCTCACCTGTTGTCAGGTTTGAGACCATGTGGCTAATGCTTGTGCTCACCACCTTAGAGAATTGGCACATTGAGGCACTTGATGTTTGATCCACTTACCTTTATGAAAAGCTAGATGCTGAGATCTACATGAAGCAACCCCAAGGGTTTGCAGTCCCAGGACAAGAGGATAAAGTCCTCTGTCTATGACATGCCCTGTATGGCCTCAAACAAGCTGGACTCACTTGGTGGAAGACTCTTAACATGTCCATGAAAGAACTTGGCTTTGAATGTTTGAAGTCTGATGCTGAACTCTTCCTTTACCAGAAGAAGCACACCTCTATGGTAGTTGCTGTTGTCTATATCAATGATGCCATGTTCTGTGGTCCCAATAAGTCCATAGTTGATGAGATCAAAGGGCTATTTATGAAGAAATTGAAATGCCAGGACTTAGGTCCAGCAAAGGAATTCCTGCATATGCACATTCAATGGATAGGACACTCAATCATGATTGATCAGAGTGACTACCTCCTGAAAGTTGTTGAGTGCTACAGGATGATCAATGTCAAGGCAGTGCCAACTCCTCTGCCTGAGGAATATTACCTTCTCTCCAACCAAGGCAAGGTTGATCCAGAACTGTGATCCCATTACCAGATAGTGATCAGTTTCCTCTTGTACCTAACCTTAGGTACATGTCCCAATATAGCCTATGCTGTTATGGCCATGGCGTGGCAAAGTGCCAACCCAACCAAAGAACACCTTGATAAGGCACTGTATATTTGTAAGTACTTAAATGAAATGCAGAATTATGCCCTAGTCTATGATTGTGCCTCTGGGGCAGGCCTAATTGCCCATATGGACTCTGACTGGGGATCAGATCCCAATACTAGATGCTCTCAGAGTGACTGGGTCATGAAGCTCACTGATGCTTCATTCTATTAGAAGACCTGCCAACATAATTGAGTAGCTCACTCCTCTACAAAAGCTGAGTATATCTCTCTCTCTGATTGTAGCTGACAGCTGGTATGGCTCTCCTCCTTATTTAGGGAGCTTGGCTATGACATGAAACCTATCCTGCTTTGCAGTAATAACCAGGGTTTCATTTTCATGGCATCTAATCCTGTGACTGAAGTCCAGTTGAAGCATATTGACATTAAATGGCATAGTCTAAGAGAATTTGTCAAGGACAAACTGGTAGAGGTTTTCTACATTGAAGGATCTGAGAATCCGGCCAACATTCTTACAAAGAACTTAGGCTCTGTCAAGTTTGAGAAGTTCTGATCACAACTTGGCTTAGAGCCTGTTTGGTAGCACTTGTTAACTTGGCTAAGGGCCAACTGAACTTTGGCTGAGATGCATGAATATTGTAATGAGCTACCAGGTCATCTGGCCAAAAAACTCGGAGTTTCAAAATTCACCTTCTCCTGTTACCTCCAGCAACATGCTTTCACTTCCCTACCACCCTTCTCCTATACCAAACATTGATTACCTTTGCAACTTTGCCATTGGTTTTGCTTGCTTTGTTATACTCTGTGGTCACAAGGCAACTGAAATCATGTCTCAGACTCAATCCAAACAACAGCCACATGTACATTGGACCACAGCAAAGACTGTTAAGCTCCTCAATTTTTTTATTGTAAACTGATCAAGGATAGGCAACACTGGAAACTTTCCACCACAAGTACTCAATGAAGCTTCAGTGCATATCAGCACTGATAAGCACTCTGTAGCCATTGGCAACAAATGGATTGCTGTACATCTGATTTCTTTTTTGTCAAGATTACTTCTTATGATATATGTCTAGCTGAAAGGGGTCTACAACAATCTCAAGTTGTATTGTTCCTGCTCTGGAGTTGGCTGGACCAAGGAGAGGAGAGCAGATATCACCTCAGTGTCTGAGCAGTCAGCATTCAAGAACCTATCAGAACACCTCCAGAAGGTCATCACCCCTTACTGATACTCTAGCTGAGAGTATTATGGTAAAATGGAGGAGATTCTCCCATTAGGAGGCACTACTGGAGCTGATTTCTTTGATCCACCCAAGGGAGTTACCAGCTCTGCCTCACATGTCAATGACTCAACATGTATTCCATTTACCAGCAGCAGTCTCACATCTGCCTCCAATGACTTAGAACCAAGTCTATCAATGCAGATCCTCCTTCAAGCCACCAATGGAATTGTGTCACCTGACCTTGCCACCCAGCAGAGTGCTGTTCACAATATACATTCTATGGTACATACCATTTCCTCGCCTTCACATTTGTCCAGCAGCACAAAATAGACATACTCAGACATGTTTGGTGTTGACCAGGAATTGTTGTACACATTGTTCTCTTCAGCACTCCCAATCATTAGCTTGAAATCTGTCACTCCTTCCTCTACAGCAAAGCCCTCAATGCAGCAAACATCATCTCTTCAATCATCTCAAGCAGCATCTGCCAGGTTCCCATTATCCTTCAATCCCCCCTCTAAGCAGAGCCAATCTGGCACTGCTGAACAGGCCATGTCCAATGCAGCCACTCTTACCAACATGAGCAGTGCAATTCACTATATCACCAATGTTCTTAAGGAGGCCCTCATGTCATCCTCATCAGCCACACCTGCTGCCCTTGCCATCCCTTCTGCCCTTGCCATCCCTTCTGCCCTTGCCATCCCTGCCACCCCTCTGCCTCTTCCACTGCTTTACTTTCCCCTTTAATTTCAGCATCTGGCTCCACAGATTACTTGGTCATTCTAATGAACCACATTAACACTGATGTGCAACTTCCCCTCTGCATTCACTCACATCTCTCCTTGGTAATCATAAGAGATGAGTCTTTTTGCAAGGTGTATGCGACCACAACTGATCCTGATGTCCATTACATGATCACAATGCAATCTTACAGTGACATGATGGGGACTACTGCTAGTTCTGTTAGTGCTATAGATTCCCTTGTCCCCCATCCTTCTTTTTTGGCAGACCATGCAGTCTTGCCCATGAATGCTTTCTTGCAGCCTGTTACAATTCCCTATATGCCATTGTCCACTAGCTTGACTACAGGTTCACTATTTTTCTTCTCCTTACTTTCTTCTCCTTACCTATCCTTTGCTTCTTCATTGAATGCTTATCTCCATTAGTCATACCTCTCTCTTGGCAACTACATGTCCCCTTGTCACTTAGAATGTTCTCTATCCTTCCTTCAGATTAATCATCATCCTTCCCTTTGACATATAAATCTCTCTGCTCATCCATGTAAACCCCAAGCTAGTTCTATGCAATCATAAGCATTAGTTTTTTGCCTCCAGTTGTTCTGGGTGAACTGACTGAGTATCTGCTCAAGCCTCAAGGATGCCATTCCCTTGTGTAGTTATCTCAGCTCATGTTTCAGCTAAGTGCTGACGCATTAGCATAACAAAAGAACTAGCTTCCCTTGTCCCTCCCTCTCCATGGAGACATCCCCCCATCATAGAAGAAACTATTGACCACACTCTCCACTCTATTTGGAGTCAATGCCCTGAAAAAGCAGAGGAACTTGACTTAGATGTTGATATCCCCTAAGCTCATCCCTCTATGGAACCTTCCCCTCCACCATCAACCAGAAGGGAGCAGTGGGCTGCCACCTGCCCTCCTGTCAATTTCTCCACCCCTCACTCTTCTCGCAGAGTCACTAGGCCCTCAGCTTGCCCTGCCAGAGAAACCCTGGTCTCCCCCTCTTGTCAACTAACCAACCTTCCCACCTCAGTCTTCACCCTGAGCTCATCTGGGACCTCTGTGCCATCAGGATCCCAACCACCCTCAGTGCCATCTGGACAACTCATCCCTGTGCCATCAGAAGTAGTGGCCACTGCACCACCAAGTCAACAACCTCCTGCCCCACCACCTTCACCACCACCTACTGGACCAGCCCTGTCCAACCCTGCTGTGCCCACCACAAAGGAGATCCAGGCTGGACTCCCTGCAGACTTTTCAGGAAAATTCAAGAAAGCTCCTTAATGGATCAAGGCAATGAAAGCTTACTTCACCATCAATGACCAGGTCTATGATGAGAAGACCAAGATCATGATCATGCTCAACAAGATGAGTGTAGGATGGGGAGCCACCTTCTCCAAGAAATGGTTTGATAAGATCAAAGACCCCAATATCCCCCAGACTGAGAAAACTTTCAACAAACTCACCACTGATTTCACCTCCATATTCTATCCCTACAATTGCATAGCCAAAGCTCACCAAAAGCTCTTAACCCTCAAACAACAATCAGGAAAGAACTCTGATGGAGAATGAACAGATGGTTTCCACAAATTTATCACCAATTTCCAAGCCACCACCACTCTCTCTGGTATCACCAACCAGAACACCCTCATGTATTATATTGGCATGGGGATTAAACCCCACCTTGCTGATAAGGTCCTTTTCAAGGGAACATGCTCCACCACCCTCAAGGATTGAATTGACAAGGCCCAGACTGCACACAACACATATGATGCCCAGAACATGTTGAAGAAGGGTATCAGTGCTTTTGCTGGAGGGAACACCAGACCCTCCATTCCAAAAGACTCCAATGCAATGGACATTGATGCACTCAACCTCTCACCTGTTGAATGAGCTTGCTGCCTAAAAAACAAGCTATGTTTTATCTGTAAGAAATTGGGGTGTTTCACCAAGAACCACCCTCACAACCCTGCTTCCTCATTTACTGCTCCCCCACCTCACCCCCCTCATAACCCAGCCAGAATTTGCACTATTGAAGCCTCCCCATCCTCACCACCCACTTCTGACTTGGCAGCTTACATTCACACTCTTAAAGGAAAAGGAAAAGACCATGCTGAAGTCCTGTCTGTCCTCAAAGCATGCTACAAGGATGATGAAGACCAACAGAGAGAAGAAATCTCTAAGGTGGAAACCATTTCCTCTGACAAGGATTTTTAAAAGGAGAGGTTGTATTGATGTCCTCCTCTCATGTCATTGCTCCTGTAATCATATTTAGTAATCCCAAACAAACAATCAGAATTCCTGTGACTCTTTCTCATGGAACACAAACTGTCAACACCACTGCCCTCATTGACTGCAGGGCAACCAGAAATTTCATTGATCCATTCCTTCTCAAGAACTTCCATCCCCCCACTTGTCACCTTCCTTGACCCTCCATGCCTATAATGTGGATGAAACCAAAAACACTGCTGGAACCATTCAGAAGAAAGTAACTGCCACTCTTCATCTTGATGATGACTGATGAAAACAACAGTTCATGGTCATTCAACTTGGACAGGAGCAGATAATCCTGGGAATGCCCTGGCTCTGTTCTCACAACCCAAAAATTAACTGGACTTCAGGCAAGGTGTCCATTCCCCCCAATCACCCCCCTTGCAAATCATTCAACACTGTCTCCACCCAATACCTCATCAGGTGGCTCAACATCAACCCTGACATACAAATCCGAAACAACCTTAAGACTAGGAAAGCCTAGCTGAAGGGGAAAACCATTGCCCAGACCACTATATCCACCAACCTCACAGCAGCCACCCAGAAAACACTTGCTGTCATCCCAGAACCCTACCAGGACTTTATGGATGTGCTGACCAATACCACCCCAGAGTCACTACCTCTACATTGCCCTTTTGATCATACCATTGAACTGAAAGACACATTCATTCCTAAAGTAGCAAAAACCTACTCCCTTTCCCCAGCTGAACTAGCAGCCTGCAAAGCCTTCATAAATGAAAACCTTGCCAATGGACAGATCATTCCCTCCAAATCCCCTCAAGCCTTCCCTTTCTTTTTTGTCCCTAAGAAAGATGGAACCTTATGCCCCTGTCAAGACTACTGCTACCTTAACAAGCATACCATCAAAAATGCCTACCACCTCCCCTGCATATCCGACCTTATAGATGACATGAAGAACTGCAATATCTTCACCAAGTTTGACATATGGTGGGGGTACAACAACATCCACATCAAGGAAGAAGACAAGTGGAAAGCTGCCTTCATCACTCCAAAGGGTTTCTTCAAACCAACTGTCATGTTCTTTGGGATGTATAACTCTCTTCCAACTTTTCAAGCCTTTATGAACCACATATTTGCTGACTACCATGCAGAAGGGTGGTTAAAGATCTACATGGATGACTTGGGCATCACTAGCAAGGATGACCTTGATCTCCACTGACATCACACCAGATTAGTTCTCCAATGGCTGTAAGAACATGGTCTCATCCTCAAGCCATTGAAGTGTATGTTCAAAACCTTGGAAATTGAATATCTGGACATGATCATTGGTGGAGGAAGGGTGTGCATGGACCCAGTCAAAGTAACTGCCATTACCAACTGGAATCCCCCCACCACTGTGAAGGGTGTACACTCATTTTTAGGATTCTGCAACTTCTATCACAAGTTCATTCCAAACTTTTCTGACCTTGCTCAACCTCTGAACTTGCTCACTCATGTCAAGCAGCCCTGGACATGGGGCCCTGCTCAGGAGTCCGCATTCTGTCACTTTCAGTTCTTATTTACATAGGAACCTGTTCTACTCCTTTCCAACCCCAAGAAACCCTTTACCATCATGTTGAATGCCTCACTATATGTGGTGGGTGCTGTACTTATGCAGCTGGATGCCAATGGCAACCTCCACCCATGTGCATATCTCTCCTCCACCCTCTTCAATGCACAACACAACTATGACATCTATGACCAAGAACTCCTTGCCATCATTGAAGCCCTCACTGCCTGGCACCATTACTTACAAGGCACACCTCACCCAGTTACCACCATGACCAATCACAAAAACCTGTCTTATTACAAAGCCCTCCACAAGCTCTCAAGATGACAAGCTTATTGGTCACTCTTCCTCCAAGACTTCAACATCATCTGGAAAGTTACCTCCAGGTTTGCCATGGGACCTGCAGATGCAGTTCCCTCATAACTGAGCCAATGCATCAGGTACAGGAGTTGGCAGTGATGCCTTCTCCAATCAATCTTGGAGTCAAGGATCTCCACAATCTTGTACTCCGGCTTTTCATTCACCTCAATCGGAGGAGGCAGAGTCTGGTCACAGTTTGGTATAGTATTTGGAGTAGAAGGTTCTAACTGGGAGATGTGAAAAGCTGGGTGAACAGAGCAGAGAGAATCAGAGAGATGTAATGTAAATGAATGTGTA
>JBBPJY010000980.1:0-11176 GCA_038088975.1 Xerocomus cyaneibrunnescens
AGGGGACAGGCACGCACCTAAGGGCACCTAAGGATGCCCAATATGAAGTGGACGACCCGGGCGGCAGAACGAGCAGCGAGGACGGTGCCGAGAGGACGAGTCCAGTCAGCAAGCCTTGGACCGTGCAGACGCGACGGATGAGTCGGAGGGCAGTTGGGATGACATCAAGGGACGTGTAGAGGTCCTGGCAAGTGGGTGAATGAGACGGCAACGACGGCGCAACAAACGGCGCCAGCAGCGAGTTATGTCAACTCGCGCTGAAGTCGTTAGCTACGACAGAGGCCTGTCAGTGCCCAGAGCAACCAGAGGACCCACAGAGGACTCACCTGAACTGCCAGAGCCACCAAACGATGCCGCGAATGCAGCGCATGTATCCTCAGACGTCGAGCTTGAGAGATAGAGAGAGGGAGATGCAAGCTTCGAAAGCGGACTCGCTGGACTCGCAGCGGATGCGCCAGGAACATATGGGTACCACAAGGATGCTACAGAACATCAAATGGAGCTGGATAATATGCCAGAACGTCAGCGCAAATGGTCGAAACTAGGGGTACCGAAGGACTCACCGGAGAAGGTTCGAGACGAGCACTACGAGATGGCCGCCGAAGTGCACGTGTCGGGAGCGCCAGGACGCGACGAGGATGTCCAGGACCGGCAGACGACGCAGCGGAACGCGTCAGAACGCATCAGGAAACGGCTGGAGCGAAGGCAGGAGGAGGGCTCACCAGGGGAGGCCCAAAACGAACCAGGCGAGCTGGGAGACGAAGCGGACGCGATATGCGACATCTACATGTTCCAGGTACGCCACACAGGCGTTGGGAACGACCGCATCGACCGGACGTGTGCGCTACAACGAGTTAGAGGGACAGGAGGTCAGGAGGGCGAGCAGGACGCATCGGGAAGCGTTGAAGACGATCTGAGGCGCCAAAACGACGGATATTGCGTCGGATACGACGGGAGATGATGCGTAATGAAAGGCGAAACGAGTGGCACGCGCAGCGACTCGAAACGAGTCGATACAGAGCTGCTAGCTGAAGGAGAGACAGGTCAGCACGGACAGCGCAAGCGGAAGACAAGGGACGTACCTGGGTCATCCACACCACCCCACAGCTATCCCGGATCGCCTACTGAACACGTGGACCCACCGCGCCGACGAGAACGAATGAAAATCGCAACCTAGAGAGGTTATCAGGAGTAGGTGGACTCACCCAGTCACCAGACCGTGTCAAGACCGAATCGGTCGAATCGGACACATTGTATGTGATGTACATGGACTAGAGATGGTGGAGGAGCGACTCCAAGGTGCAATACGCGAAGATGAAGGCGCCAGAGTCGATCGGAGTCGATGGCGCGCGCTGCGGCAAGAGCGCTGTGTTAGCCTCGGCGCGACTTACCATATTGGGTACTGCTCGAGTGCAGGACCTTCAAGACACGCGCAACAGCTACATATGCACCACAGAACCTCTGTAATAGAGATATTTTGATTTTTATTGCCTGTTACACCACTTTTACCACAGTGAACACCACTTCTGCCTGAGGAGGAGTGTTAGAATATTTCGAGCAAACAGTAGGGGGTAGTACAGCCACTATATCACATGACCCAGAGTACTTGAAACCTACAATACAGTAGTCTACTTTAGTGACTACATTCTGGATTATTCTATAGATTCTTCTGTACTTCCACTGGTAGATACCTGGTAGCTTGGTTTGTTTGAGGGTACAAATCATTACTGTCATGTATATAGGATGGACTTAATAGGTCTATGAGTGATAAGCTAAGATGGTACTACAAATGTAGTGAGAATAAAAGTGTGAGGTGAGAAATGCGGCAAGAATAAAAGTGTGTAGCGCGGCAGCTAGAAAAGCGTGGCGAGAATAAAAAGCGCGCAGCGCGGCAGCCAATAAAGCGCTGTGGGAAAAAAAGTGCGCGGCGCGGCGGAGCAAAAAAGCGCGGCAGAATAAATGTGCAAATGTAACATCATACGTGTGTGGGTTCTGCAACGTGCACTTTAGGTGTTGGGTCTCATTTTGAGATGGACGGATCTGAAAGGTGCCTCACCTTCTGCGCATTTCCTCGTCCGAGCGAATAAGGATGCAGTACAACCAAACAGGATCATCGGTGGCATGCTAGTTATCAGAGAAGCCAAGCACTGCACAAGGCTTGCGAGTGAGGATAGGATCTGCACGATTGGTATCAGCCCTCGTTTAGATTTGGAAGTGTAGTACGGTACCTTGCAGCGGGCTCGCACAATCCATCTTAAAAGTTAAGGGTGTCAGCCGAGGAAGTGAGAGAGAGACCCTGTATACAGTATACCCACTTGCAAACAAACTCATCCAGTTCTGTTGAACTGATGAGATCCCAGACAAACAGAGCCACCATGGAACCGAGTCCGCCTTTGCTTTTGAACATGACACGGTAAGCTGTCCAGCGCCGGAACGTCCGAGTCAACAGACGTCTTCAAGCTGCGCTAACAGGGCCAGGAAACGCAGTGCAGGCAAACAACACGACGGTCAGTTTATTCCCTTGCTCGTTCGTGGCCTTCTTTCACCGCATGATCTCGGGATCGAATCTCACAACTTTTCCGTTTCTCTCCATAGTGATGCATTTGTGCACTGTGTCGAGTGGGTCGAGAACTAAACGAGATGTTGGATTTGACATCGAGAAAGAAGAGAACGGAATCCGGATACATTCGGGAAACAAGCTGTGTATATTTTTGTATCTATATCGGGGATATCAAACGTGAATACGAGATTTTCGAGACATTAAACCCTGATGTGCTCACTCAAACGAGAATGACCGTCGTCATGACCCCTCCTCCCAAGTCTCTACGGATCTAGTGCATATCCGATGGCCCAGAGGGATGACGTGATGCCTGTCGAGCATGAGATTATCCCCGTGCCGATGACTAATTTATACCTTGGGACATCCCGACACCCTAAAAAGTCAGGAAGGCTAGGTAGATCGACAACGAGACAACGATGAGCCACAGGCGATGTTCTGGTTCTCGAATCCGGCGTATCATGGGTAGATATCGATCTCCCACCCAGTGACTGTAAAACAGTGTCAGGATTGATCTACGAGTGACATATACAGGGATCCTGCTTGAGCGTACCAACACGAGCAACATGGCAATCCGTGCTCTGAGGTAGGCAAGTCTAGCAAACCATGCACGAAAATGTGTGGGTCACCGAGAATTAAGGGACATGTCGCCCTGAACACGCTGAACCATACCATACACGTGTTATGCTGAAACTCGGCCCTGCAGCACATCAGTCAGTCTGATGCAATGTCACCGAATGCGTCATAGTCGCCCAAGGGTCACAAGAGACCAAATAGTACAACAGCCGGATGGTAGGCCATCGTAGAGCGCTTGGGTCGACCACGGAACAGCTCAAGGCATTGCACGATCTTTCGGCGTGCCCACAAATCCCCCTGGGACAAAGGTCGAATGATGAAAAGCTTTTTTCACTTCTTCACCTTATCACATATCATGACATAGTTGGTCCGTGCACGTAAGTACAGTAGTATATATAGTAGGGCCTTCCTGTATCATACCTCAGACTTGGAATTTCATTTCTTTCCTTGAAAGTGTTCCCTTTGAGTGTGATCATTGTGAGGTTCCTTGTCATAATTCCAAGTCTCCTTACTTGAACTGAATGCCACCTCCACTAGTTGCCAATACAGCACTCTATCTCATCCACAATCAACAACTACTTGCCTAGTGCACACTCCATGTCTGTGTACTTATCCTTTGCTCCCCACTTTCCAACCAAGGACCTCTTCAGCCCTGTCACTACACCTGGATTCCAGGGTTAAGGAAAATCTTGCTTTGCTCAGTGACCCTCTATTCAAGGAATTAGAGCGCTCCACTTTGGAGACCCCCCCAACGTCTGAACGATTTAAAGTAGCCTGGTCAATTTGATGATTTACCCACTCATCTTCAGTAGAATGCAAGGGATCTGAAGGAAGAGCATTCATAAGAGCACCTAGTCTGGTTGATGACTTGGGTATAGTACCTGTGAAATACTAGTCATATGCTCATCTGGCGTAATAAATAAGGATAATGTTGCTAAGCCCCATAGTGCACTAGGGGAAGGTTCCAGAGACCCATGGCTTACATCCCCAATATCTCTGGCATGGTGACTGCTCTGTGTGTAAAGAGCAGAGGTTTTGTGCACCAGATGCATTAGTGACCATACTTCCACTGGCATCTACTAGGGGATTTTCTGTCCCCACCTCGTCAATGGTTCTTATCCAGTGGTCAAGCCTTGCTCCCCTGGCAATTTAGGTTCTTGCATCCCATTCCTGCCTTCAGTGCACAAGTCAGCTCGAAGCTGAGCTCGCTGTTCCATGCATAGCATGCCATCATTCCTTCTCCATCCACTCCCGAGGTGACTTGTAAAATCACAGTTGACAAACCCACCATCTCAATAAATTCCATTCATACCAATGTCTGTGCCAAAACCATACCCAACATGCTCGGAATCTCATTCCACCATTCATGGAGCGAGAGTTCCATTGAGAGCACTATTGCATGCTGACCTGGCCCCACCTATTATGGCAACATTACAAGTTCAAAGCCCCATCCTGATGCATCTGCTGTTCTCATGGACATTGACAGAAGCTGGTCCCTCATTGACCACACAATTAGCCACAGCAGTTACAGCTACTACCAATCCACTTGCTCTGCTCATGGGAGCTCCCTCATTCCTGACCCAACAAGAATTCACTCAAAAGTATAACAAGTGGTATTACTGGGCCATGAACAACCTGCTCACCACAAGAGTGCTGCCACGACCATTCTTGCCACCCAACTCCCCTCATATACCTCAGTGACAGAATGTCCACATGACGTCCCCACCTCAACCACTCCCTAATGTACCACCCATGCCGGTAGTCAATCCACTGAAAGCCAACAAATTGTGGGTCTCCAAACCTGACCAGTTCAATGAAGACCAAAAGAAATTTGTACAGTGGTGGAGACAGGTCATCCTTTACCTTGCAGGGTTTGCAGAGCAACCCATAGACAAGCAGAAAATCCTCATCATCCTAGGCTTCATGACTGGGGACAATGATGCTGGCAAATTTGCCGATTTATATATCACCATGCCCCAATTCCTCACTGACACTTTCAAGAGCTTCACAGAGGAACTCAAATGAAAATATCGTCTGCTTAACATCAAACAACAAGTGGAGGAAAAATTGATGATGCTCAAACAAGGGTGAAATCAAACCATTGAAGGATTCTTCACTGAAATGCACACATTAGTATTAGAAGCCGAGTTCAACATCACAGTCATGAGTCAAACTCTGGTAAACATCACCAAAAAAGGAGTGAAATATGAAATCATCGAGTTAGTCAAAACTGGCAATCAAAAAATGTGATGCTACAAAGACATTGTCAAGTGGAACAAGGCCTTGGTGGAGGCCAAACAAACACTCATTGAAATGAAGGCTCATCGTGCCCAACAAACCACTTCTCGCCCCAACTGGGCTAATCACCCTCAAGGTCCTTGTCCACCTGTTCCTGCTTCCACTACAGCCACTCCTGCAGCCGCTCCTCCAAAATCCACTGTTTACCCTAACCAGGTGGGCACTTTCGCCAGCCAAGGTGTCCCTATGAACATAGGCAAGGCCTGAGCTAAAGGCAAGTGTGCCAAATGCTCCGGAGTCTGGCCCTGCGCCACCCATCCTCCTTGTCCCCACTGCGTCTGCAAAATCATAATGCACAGCCAAGAAATCAAATATACAAATAGGGCCAACTTAGAAGAAAAGTTGGCTAAATTGGGTTTTATCACCAGAGCTGTGCAGTGAGTCAGCACCAAGCTCCAAGGAAACTAGTTTCAATGTCATGTATTTTAAATACAAAAAATAAATTTGCATGTTTGACCAATGAGATGTGTGATGACACTGAAACAGTACCAGACTCAAAAATAAAAGTAAGCAAGAGTGTGTCAAAGGTTATCCTACAAAGGAAACCCAAGACTCAGCTGCAGAGCACTGCTCCACTTCAGAGTATGTGTAGCCCCACCAAGGTGCAGAGCCCTCATCTGAAGAAGTCTTACCAAAAGGCAGTTGATGCTGAGCTCACCACCACAAAGTTGTCTTGGATGAACACCATGGATCCATGGTCAATAAGATGGATCAAATGCGTGATCAATGACAAAGATGATAAAAGGTCGATTAAACACCTCAAGTCATTCATACACGACAAACAAACTCAAGAGGTAAACAAGGAGTTGGTAGCACAACTAAAAATGTTAAGCAACGAAGAAGTGTATTATGCTCTCTACAAATTACAGCAAAAGCCTAGGTTCATTAGACAGGCAAAACACTCCAACAACTCCCTCAAACTAAGTGCAACCCTCCTCTTACCCAATTAATGAGTAATTCCAATATCCACCCTCATTGATTCGGGTTGCACAAGTTCAACTATTGATAAGTCCTTTGTACAATTGAAAGGACTACAAACCCATAAGTTTCCTATCCCAATCCCTGTATACAATGCCGACAGAACCCAAAACTCTGCAGGAAAAGTTGAAGAGTTCATAATTGTACAACTCAATGTCGGTGAACACAAGGAACAAATCTCCCTGGCAGTAACTACGTTGGGGACCAATGAAGTGTTTTTAGGCCATGACTGGTTAAAGAAACACAACCCCTCTATCAACTGGGCCTCAGGAACAATAAAATTCCAGTGTGAAAACAATTACACCAGTGCCTCTACCAACCCCTCCAACCTAGTCGATGAACTGGAAGAAGGTGACTAACTCTTCCAGATCAATCAATTAGAATACATCTGAAATGTCTCCACTAACATTGCTGCAGCTGCTGCACAAAAAAAGGTAAAGAAAACGTTCAAAGAAGCAGTACCGATGATGTATCATGACTACAAAGATGTATTCACCAAGGAGAACTTCGATGAGCTGCCCCCTCATCAACCCTGGGATCACACCATTGAACTCATTCCAGGAGATCATGCAGTAAACTCAAAGATCTATAACCTATCCCTGAGTGAACAAGTTGAACTCAACGTGTTCTTCAAAGAGAACCTTTAATCCAAAAGGATTTGTCCTTCAAAATTCCCCTTCACCTCCACCTTTTTCTTCATTAAAAAGAAGGATGGCCGCCTCAGACCCATACAAAATTACCGAAAATTGAATAATATCACTATTAAAAATCAATATCCTCTCCCACTCATTTCCAAGTTGGTAGACAAGCTATGAGGCAGCAAATTCTTCACCAAACTGGACATTCATTGGGGCTACAACAATGTCCAGATGAAGGAAGGTGACGAATGAAAGGCCACATTCCATACAAATTGAGGGCTATTTAAACCCCTCATCATGTTCTTTGGATTAACCAATTCACCTGCCACATTCCAAACTATGATGAACATGCTGTTCAAGGATTTAATAGACCAAGGAAAGGTCGTAGTGTACATAGATGACATTATGATCTTCTTGAAGGATTACAAGAAACACATAAAAGTAGTATGAGAAGTATTACAGATCCTATGAGACAATAAGTTATTCTTGAAACACGAAAAGTGCAAATTTGATGCCTCCGAAACTGAATACTTAGGTTTGATCATTGGTCAAAATGAAGTAAAGATGGACAAGGAAAAGGTATTCACTGTCTGAGACTGGCCCATCTCCTCCAGTCGAAAACAATTGCAAGGTTTCCTCAGATTTCTCAACTTCTACAGAAGATTCATCTGCAACTTTGCCCAAGTTGCTCATCTCCTAAATGCCCTGACTTCTGATAAAAGAGAGTTCGTTTGGACCCCAGAATGTCAGGAAGCATTTGATTCTCTAAAAACCACCCTCACAACCATGCCCTTCCTCGGAATGCTCAACAGCAACGCCCTGTTCAGAATCGAAACTGACACTTCTGGATTCGGTATAGGCACTGTGCTATCCCAAAAACAAAACAAACTATGGCAACCCATAGCCTTTATCTCCAAATCCCTCAGCGATTCTGAAAGAAATTACCATGCTGGAGACTTAGAGGCACTCACCATTATGTTTGCACTCAAGAAATGGCGCCATTATTTACTAGGCGCAAAACACAAATTTAAGGTTCTAACCGACCACAAGAACCTTGAATTCTTCAAAAAGCCCCAGGACTTATCAAGAAGACAAGCCAGATGGTCTCAAGCTGCCCAAGAATACCACTTCAAGATTGTACATCGCAGTGAAAAGACCAACCCAGCTGATCCTCTGTCCTGGAGGCCAGATCACAAAAAGGGGGTGGAATCAGACAACAAAGATTCTTACCTCTTTCCACCCTCAATTTTTGTCAGGGCTGATGCTGAGCTCACCCCCAAGGAACCAACTGAAGCTGCTGCTGTGCATGCAATGGTTACTCCAGCTGCCTCAAGTATATTTGAACTTGTCAAAAAATGCCAACATCAACAAGAATAATTTGCACAAGATGGCTTATCACAAGGAAAACTCTCCTGAAAAGAACAAAATGGCATACTATATTGAAAAGACATGCTATACATCCCAAAAGACCCTCAACTTAGGGAGCATATCATTCAATAAAATCATGACCATCTCCTTGCCAGTCATCCAGGAGAAAGGCAAACAATCGACCTCATCAAAGAACAGTACTACTGGCCCACAATAAGAAAAGATATCAAAGCCTATGTGTCCAGATGCGACATGTGTCAAAAAGCCAAGGCAAAGAGAACAAGGCATACAACGCCTCTCCATCCCCTTGAAGCTCCTTTCTATCCTTGGGAGGAAATCTCAATAAACATCATTGGTTTCCTGTGTCAAACCTATAGAATAAGAAGGGATCTCTATTGAATCTCTGGGATCTCTGTGCCAAGTCCAGTTGGAGATGGATGGTGAGCACTTAAGCAGAGGGGGTTAGTGACGGAGATGGACCAGAGGCCCGACGAAGGAGATGATAGAGGGAAACTTAGTGAGGACGTTGGTGTAGAACTTATGTGTCATGCCTTTATATAGGTCCGGTCCTCATATTTCAGAGATTGGACTAGGAGGATGGAGATAGGGATAGGAGGGAAAGGTTGGGCAACAAGAAGGAAGAAGTTTAGTCGATATTCATACTGAGGAACATTACAGGAAGTATGGAGGTTTATATACAGGCAAAGTAAGGTGAAACATATAGTAGTCAAGGAGATGAAACATGTAAGTGTCAAAGAAAAGAGCACATGGTGCAGTCAGAAAGCAAGAGGATGTATGGGAGTGATACAATGGCAACTGACTCTGCATGGCACCTATCAGACATGAGGGATGACAGTCCAAATACACCCGACACAAGTTAGGGGCACTCTGATGACAAGGGACAGAAACTCCAAGACACAGGGCAGAGGAGCAGATGAGGATATGGGATTGGTGAGGATGGAGGTGGCCAGAGATGGTTCAGAGGGGGCAACTAGAGGTCGGAGGATGGATATGACACCCTGCCAGAATCAATTGAAAAAGATGCCATCTTAACTATTGTAGATAGATTTTCTAAAATGATACGTATATTTCCTATCTCTTTCAATATCTCTTCTCTAGGCATAGCCACCATATTCAAAGATCATGTATTTAAACTTCATGGAACCCCGAAACAAGTTGTTTCTGACCAAGGAACCCAATTTGTATCCTTCTTCATGAAAGACCTCTATAAGATGTTACACATTGAGGCCAACCCTTTGACTGCTTATCATCCTCAAACCAACGGTCAAGCTGAATGGATGAATGCAGAAATAGAACAATATCTATGCATTTACACCAATCACAGACAAAACAATTGGACAGAATGGCTATCCTTGGCCGAATTTGCACATAACCAAAAAACAAATTCATTTACTAAGCACTCCCCCTTCATTCTAAATTACAGACACAACCCAAGTATTGGGGTAGACCAAAGAGCTCAACTGCATAACGAAGCAGCCAAGGACTTTACAAAAAGAATGAAGGAGACACAAACACAAGCAAAAGAGGCTTTAGAGTTTGCAAGCAAGGATATAAAGAGGTTCCACGATCGAAAAGCGGAGAAATGAAAGGAATATCAGTCTGGAGATCTGGTACTGCTAGAAGCAACCAATATTCAATTGGATAGACCTTCCAAGAAACTGGATGACAAACAATATGGCTCCTTCAAGGTCATAAAAAAGGTTGGCCATGCAGCATACAAGTTGAAGCTAGACAAATCTTGGAAATCCATACATCCAGTCTTCAACGAGTGCTTGCTTTGGCCTTACAAAAAGGGACAATTTCCATCTCAAAGACTTCCTCCTCCTCCTCCTCCCAACATCATCAGCAACTACACTGAACAAGAAATAGAATCCATATTAGATTCTAGAGAGAGACGAGGAGAAGTGGAATATTTGGTGAACTGGAAAGGATTCCCCTGAGAAGAAAGAGAATGGAAAAAAGCATCCCAACTACCCCATGCACAAGATGCTATCAAGGACTTCCATCACAGGCATCCATTGGCAAAACAACCCAAAAACACCATGAAATTACAGTCCACCAGCAATCCGATATGCCAACGCCAAATATGCCTACAATTACCACTTCCTTCCCCCACTACAAGAATCCTCCAATCCCCAGAATTCCTTCAATTTCAAAAGTCCCTTCTCCCAAATCATCCTTCGAGTTTCCTACTGCCACAGACGTCAGTCCTTAAAAAGGGGGTACTGAAAAGCTTTTTTCACTTCTTTACCTTATCACATATCATGATGTAGTTGGTCTGTGCATGTAAGTACAGTAGTATATATAGTAGGGCCTTCCTGTATCATACCTCAGACTTGGAATTTCATTTCTTTCCCTGAAAGCATTCCCTTCGAGTGTGATCGTCATGAGGTTCCTTGTCAAATGATCTCTTTTCATTCTTGGAGTCATCCCTGCTACTGAGATGCTTCGCAGTTTGTCCATACGACATTTGTATACCCATCCTTTAGGACTGACCAGACACCACAGCGCCAGGGATACAGTACTTACTTTGTTAAGCCGGACATCCTCCATGAAAAGAAATAAAGTCAAAGTAGATGATCGCCACCCAGAACATAACCGAGCTGCTTGCCATCTCGTATCTTGCAACCCCGATTACCACGTGCGTGACGCTCTGGCAGGCACTGGCTCCGTTCCCGGTCGTTCAGTGGCATCCTAGCGAGAAATGTACTAAAACGATCACTCCTCTATGCCGAAAAAA
>JBBPJY010000982.1:0-11163 GCA_038088975.1 Xerocomus cyaneibrunnescens
GGTGCTAGGTATACGTGGGACAAAGGGTGCTTGGAGGGAACGCGCGAGTCCTTCCTGAACCAAGTTCGCGACATTCTCAACACTCTTGACGATTCCGCCCCGCGGGTATGCCTTCTCACTGGCATTGCTGGTTCGGGCAAGTCTGCAGTGGCTCACTCAATTGCACGATTCTACGATGAACAAAAGCGGCTAGGCTCGTCATATTGCTTCGATAGGGATGACACCACCAGGCGCAACCCGAACAATCTTTTTAGCACTATTGCACGTGACCTCTCCGACCACGATCCGCAGTACAAGTCTGTCCTCTCGGGAATTGTGAAAGGGAAAGCAATTCGAATGTCGACATCACCCTCCGAGCAACTGCAGAGGTTTATAATCGAACCCAGCCAGTATCTTCATGCTATTGGTCCACTGGTTATCGTCATCGATGCCCTTGACGAAAGCGGTGACATAGCCAATCGCCACCATCTTCTTCGGCTCCTTTCTGAGCAAATCAACAATCTCCCGACCAACCTTCGTTTCCTCATTACTACCCGTCCTGAAAGCGACATCCGCAGGGCACTTCCGCCTGGCCCTCATGTTGTCCATAAACGAATTGATGAAGTTCCCCAGAATATTGTCGACGAAGATATTGAGAAGTTCATATATCACTCCCTTTACCAGTATCCCCAACTCGAATCATTTTGGCCAGACCGGGAGTGGTGTCGACTACTTGTCCACCATTCCCAACATCTCTTCCAGTGGGCGTCCACGGCGTGCCGTTTCATCAAAGAGTCTGGCGAGAAGGGACTCAATCCATGCAAGCGGGTTGAGACACTTTTGCAAGCTGACAACAGCGATGGTGTCTACCTGTTAGATTACCTGTATTCAACCATACTACGAAAACTATTCACCCTAAAAAGTGAACAACGCCAGTTCTGTAATGTGATGGCCATCGTGCTTGCGCTCAAGGAACCACTACCATTCCCCTCTCTTTGTATGCTCTTTGATGGATACCTGAGCATTAGAGATATCATTCCAGTCATGGTATCATTGCTTGATGGAGTTCTTGATGAACGAAAACCCATTCGCCCACTTCATAGCTCATTCCGCGACTTTTTACTGGATGGGACACGCAGCTCGGTATTCCACATCTCCACTCGACCTGACAATTTATGTACCATTGCCCATGCAATGCTTGAATGCATGCGAAATATGCTCAGATTCAACATCTGTGACCTCAAGGACTCTCGCAGATTCAACATGGACCTTCCAGATCTGCCAAATCGGGTGAACTATGCTATCCCCCCCCACCTATCATATTCATGTCAATACTGGATGGAACACCTGCGACATGTGGAGTGTACTCAACCTTTGTTGGATGAGATTACTATCTTTTTCAAATCCTTCTTTCCATACTGGCTTGAAGCCATCAGCCTTCTCTCCCTCTCCTCCCCACTATCAGCCATCACATCTGCCACAAAGACCTGCATTATGTTGACAGAATGGGCCAAGGTAAGATCACTCCTGATGGTTAGTAATTAGTGCTGAAACAGGGTGACCAGGACCAAGAGATTGCAAACCTAGCATCAGAGGCATCACAATTTATTCAAGTATTTGCTCCTGTTCTCAGAGAGTCTACCCCCCACCTCTATCTATCAGCCATGCCCCAGACCCCCTCCAGCTCACCACTTTGCAAACTCTGGATTGACCACCTTCAAAGGCATGCCTCCATCACATCAGGACATCCAGTCAGTTGGCCAGCAGAGATTCATATCTTGCAGGGACATATAGGGCCTATCAACTCTGTTGCCTACTCACCTGATGGCAGGTACATTGTCTCTGGCTCTATGGACAACACTGTTATGGTTTGGAATGCTGCCACTTGTCAATGTGTAGCAGGGCCATTTCAGGGGCATACATATTCTATTAGATCTGTTGCCTACTCACCTGATGGGAGATACATTGTCTCTGGCTCCATGGACAACACTATCAGGGTTTGGGATGTCACCACTGGTCAATGTGTAGCAGGTCCATTCCAAGGACATACATGTCCTGTCATATCTGTTGCCTACTCACCTGATGGAAAGCATATTGTCTCTGGTTCGGGAGATAAAACCATCATGGTATGGAATACCACCACTGGTCAATGTGTGGCAGGTCTATTTCAGGGGCATACAGGTTCTGTCACATCAGTTGCCTACTCACCTGATGGCAGGTATATTGTCTCTGGCTCTGATAGTACCATTAGGATATGGAATGCCATCACTTTTCAATGTGTGGTAGGTCCATTTGAGGGGCATACAGATTTTGTCACTTCTGTTGCCTACTCACCTGATGGGAGGTACATTGTCTCTGGCTCTAGGGACAACACTATTAGGGTTTGGAATGCTACTACTGGTCAATGTGTGGCAGGTCCATTTCAGGGGCATACACATTGGATTAGATCTGTTTCCTATTCACCTGATGGCAGGCATGTTGTCTCAGGCTCTGAGGATAACATCATTAGGGTTTGGAATTCCACCACTGGTCAATGTGTGGCAGGTCCATTCCATGGGCATACAGATTGTGTTACATCAGTTGCCTACTCACCTGATGGCAGACATGTTGTATCTGGTTCTAGGGACACCACTATTAGAGTTTGGAATGTCACCACTGGTCAATATGTGGCAAACCTATTTCAAGGACATAAGCACTGGGTCAAATCTGTTGCTTGCTCACCTGATGGCAAACACATAGTCTCTGGCTCTGGAGATAATACCATCAGGGTTTGGGATGCTATTACTGGTCAATATATGGCAGGTCCATTCAAAGAGCATACACATTCAGTTACATCTGTTGCATACTCACCTGATGGGAAGCATATTGTCTCTGGTTCTGGAGATAAAACCATCATGGTTTGGGATGCTACCACTGGTCAATGTGTGGCAGGTCCATTTCAGGGGCATACAGGTTCTGTCACATCAGTTGCCTACTCACCTGATAGCAGGTACATTGTCTCTGGCTCTAAAGATGACACAATCAGGGTTTGGAATGCCACTACTAGTCAATGTGTGGCAGGTCCATTTAAGGGGCATACCAACTGGGTCACATCTGTTGCCTACTCACCTGATGGCAGGTACATTGCCTCTGGCTCTGGAGATGACACTATTAGGGTTTGGAATGTCACTACTGGTCAATGTGTGGCAGGTCCATTTAAGGGGCATACCAACTGGATCACATCTGTTGCCTACTCACCTGATAGCAAGCATATTGTTTCTGGTTCTGGAGACAACACCATTATGGTTTGGAATGCCACCACTGGTCAATGTGTAGCAGGTCCATTTCATGGACATACATATTGGGTTGCTTCCGTTGCCTACTCACCTGATGGAAGATATATTGTCTCTGGCTCTGAAGACAAGACAATTAGGGTTTGGGATTCCACCACTGGTCAATGTATAGTAGGTCCATTTCAAGGACATACACATTCTGTGACATCTGTTGCCTATTTACCTGATGGCAAGCATGTTGTTTCTGGCTCTGGAGACAACACCATTAGGGTTTGGAATTCCACCACTGGTCAATGTGTGGCAGGTCCATTCCAAGGGCATACACATTCTGTTACATCAGTTGCATACTCACCTGATGGAAAATATATTGTGTCTAACTCTAATAACTATTCTATTAGAGTTTATAGAACAGATGCACTTTTCTTCTTTGATAATTTACATATGTTCAATGGTTGGATTCAATCTTCTGATGGTTCTTGCTTTGGCTGGGTTGCCCCTTGGTCCAGGCCTATATTATGTCTACCAGTTTACTCTCTAGTTATCTCTTCTAACAATATCTACCAGCCTGATGTTGATCTTTCTTTGTTTGGAAAGTCCTGGATATCTTGTTGGAAATAGCTTCATGTTATTTTTGATACTTGTTCTACTTTTTGCTATAGCTTGCCATATTTTTTATAACTTTTTCTGTTAAAAAAAGTATAACAAAAAGCTCTAGAAATATATTGATATCTTGTAGAATATTGGATCAAGGTTTCTCTATATAAAAATACATGATGTCTATTATGACTTTCTTTTATTTACCTATTACAAAACTTTTAAATATGGCCCAGCTATGTATATCAGCCCACCATTAATTGAGATAAATGATAAAGAGAAAAACTTATGAATAGGATTCTTTTATACTAGAGATCACAAGTATCATATTCATTTCCTCAATCCTCCAATCATCTCTTCAGCCCTCTTCTATTCTATGTTCATTTCTCTGAATCTTCTCTGAATATTTTTGTTATACTTTGGCCATTTCCTGCTCCTTTCTTGGATCTACACCCTGAAGATGCCATTTTCTAATCAGGACCTCCTTTTATCTCATAATAGTATAATGCTACATCTTTGATTATTTTTCCTATTATTCTTTCATTTATTTCTTTCAATATATATTGCATTTCATTTCTTGCCATTTCTTGTAACCTTCACACCACTCACCATATGCTTCTCTTCACTCTTGTTACTTGCTATATGCCCTCCATTTCTATTCTGTACTCTATGTATATCTTGCTTTATCAATATATAAATACTTGCACTGTTTCTTAGAATAAATCTCAAATTAGTCAATCTCATATATTCTGAGCTCTACTCCTAGCCTTTGTGCCACCTTCTATTAGGCTTTCAATATTCTACCTTCATTTCTACTCCAAAATGTGAGGACTGAAACTTGTTAAGGATATAAAATATATTGATGTTCTTTTTGAATACTTTTTCTCAATCTTCAGGACTCTAGTAGGCACTCTTGGCCTACCTATACTACTTACCCCCTTGTCCTACCTTCTATATTTGGAAACTCCAACCAGAGTTAGTCTGACTAACATTGAAGTTGGCCAGAAATCATTAGGGGTTGAAAAAGATTTCTTTTGAAAGTCTAAAGATTGTCCTTAGAATGCTATGGTTCATACTCTATTGATGGCCATATATATATTGCTTGGGTCTGTGTTTGTACATTTTTCTTTGTGGTTTTTCTCTATGTTCATTTGTATTACCAGCTAGCCTGAAGATATGCCTATTATGTACTACAGTATCTCTTTTTCTTTCTTTTATAGTCATAGTCATCCTTTATCATATCCTGTCTTCTCTTGGCATATCTCTCTTTTGACACTGACATGTCCCCTTGATTACTACATTTAAGAATGTTCTTCAACCTTCTATCTTTTTTTATTCCCTTTTTCTTTTTCATACAGTAAGCAACAAAACTATTGCAATATTTGCAACTTTTTGATTGTTTAGTCAATAACTGGAAAACCATTGATGCTAGACCCCTAGACCCAGGTATCATTAAAAAGCCCTAATCAAGGGCTTTCTAAAAATATATACATTGCTTAGGTAATTCCAACCATATAAGGAAATATTCCATAATTAATGAGGGCTACTCATTATAATGTGTTATAGTTGATAATGCTAGTGGTTGACCTCTTCAGAAATATCACTACAGTTATTTTCTTTTCTTTTCTCTTTTTGCTTCCTTTGACTTCTCTTTGGACTTTTACCTTCTTTTGTCACACCTCTATCTCAGTGATGCTGTGTTCCATAGCCCCACCTGGAATATTCTAGAATACTTCACTTATGTATACTTAGAACATTCCAGTAACTTTCATTCAATTAGTTATTTCTTCTTTCTTGTAGTATATAAGCCAGATCTCATTCTATATTTACCTCTAAGCTAGTTCAAGCAATAGTTTTAGCCTCCAGTTTTACTAAGTAAATTGAGTACCCTAATTCAAGACTAGGCTGCCACACCTATTTATTGTTACTTAGTTTTTGGCTAGAGTTGTTGCTCTGCAATAACACAATGATCTTGTTGTTGGTATTACAAATATTAAAAACTAGTATAAAGTATATCCTTTCTTGGCCTTGATGACTTCCTGAACACTTCTAGGCATACTCTCAATCAACTCCTGACACTATGCCACCTTAATCTTCTCCTATTTCATCTGTACACACTCTCAAAGCTCCAAAGTTCCCCTAGGTGGCTTAGAATACTCTGTTAGCCTTTTTTTGAGAGTAAACCATAGATATTCCAGAAGATTAAGGTCAGGAGACTGGGTAGGCCATACCATGGCCTCAAATTCATGGTTAATAAACCACTCCTTGGCATTTTTTCTGGTGTGCTTAAAGTTATTATCCTACTGAAGGATAATGTCCTTTGAAGATTTGCCATAATATACCAGGGTTTAAAGGTGTTCATCCTTCAAAATTTGCACATAAGTATTAGCATCCATATTACCATTGATCTTACATGCCATCCTAACTCCTTTCCATGTCATGTAGCCCCACATGATTAAGAATTCCTCTCTAAAATTTACAGTTTCCTCTATGAGTTTATTACTTAGGCCCTCTCCTACCTTTTTCCACACCCACTTCCCATCATCTGACCAAATGACATGCTTTTAATCCTCCACAGTTCAGTGTTGATGACTTAAAGCAAAGTTTGACTTTGCTTGCTTATGGTGCTTGAGAAAAAGAGGGCATTTTTCTTTATCACAGCTTTTATGTCAGCCTTTTTAAGATGGCATCAGATGGTCTGGGCAAAAATGGGTTGGTTTTTAATATTCTGAAGAGTTTTAGTGATCTGAGTGGTATTTTCAATCCCAATAAGACAAATAGTATAATACATGTCAATGGATGTTATAAGAAGTGGATATTTACCAGAGGTCTTGGATGTGTTGGGAAGGAGTTTGAAGTGAAGTCTACTGATGGTGGAGTGGTTTAAACCAGTAGCATGAATGATTTGGCAAGTAGATTGGCCTAATTCCAGAAAGGAAATAATATGCCTAGCTAAAATAGATTTTATGATGATGATAATAAAAAGAGTGATGTTGTTTAGAGCCTGTTTTGTAGCACTTGTTAACTTGGCTAAGGGCCAACTGAACTTTGGCTGAGACCTGTGAATATTGCAATGAGCTACCAGGCCATCTGGCCAAGAAACTTGGAGTTTCAAAATTCACCTTCCCCCATTACCTCCAGCAACATGCTTTCACTTTCCTACCACCCTTCTCCTGTACCCAACATCAGTTACCTTCACAACTTTGCCATTGGTTTTGCTTGCTTCATCACACTTTGCAGTCACAAGGCCACTGAAATCATGTCTCAGACTCAATCCAAACAACAGCTGCATGTACATTGAACTGCAGCAGAAATGGTCAAGCTCCTTGATTTCTTTATTGTGAACTGATCAAGGATAGGCAATGCTGGAAACTTTTCACTGCAGGTACTCAATGAAGCTTCAGTCCATATTGGCACTGATAAGCACCCTACAGCCATTGACAACAAATGGACTGCTGTATATCTGATTTCTTTTTTGTCAAGATCACTTCTTATGATATATGTCTAGCTGAAAGGGGTCTACAATAATCTCAAGTCATATTATTCTTATTCTGGAGTTAGCCAGACTAAGGATAAGGAAGTAGATGTTGCCTCCATGTTTGAGCAGTCAACATTCAACAACCTACCAGTATGCCTTCAGAAAGTCATTATCAATACTCCAGCTGGAAGTACTATAATAAAATGAAGGAGATTTTCCTATCAGGTGGCACCACTAAAGCTGGTTCCTTTGACTCATTCAAGGGAGTTACTGATCCTGCCCTGGATGTCAACAACCTAATGCCTATTCCATTCACCAGCAACAATCTCCTATCTGCCTCCTCTTATGACTTAGTGCCAAGTCTGTTGATGCAGACCCTCCTTCAAGCTGTCAATGAGATCACCTTACTCAATCTTGCCACTCAGCAGAGCACTGTTCACAATGTACTATCCATGGTACAAACTATTTCCTCACTTTCATAGTTGTCCAGCAGTGCAAAATGGACTTACTTAGACATGTTGACCAGCAATCATCATATACATCATTCTCTTCAGCACTCCTGGTCATTAGCTTGAAGTCTGTCACTCCTTCCTCTACAGGAAAGCCCTCAATGCAGCAAATGTCATCCCTCCAGTCATCTCAAGCAGCATCTGCCAGGTCTTCACTGCCATCCAACCCCCCCTCTAAGTAGAGCTAATCTGGTGCTGCTGAACAAGCCATGTCCAATGCAGCCACTCTTACCAACATAAGTGGTGCAATTCACCACATTGGCAATGTCTTTAAGGAGGCACTCATGTTGTCCTCATCAGCTGCCCCTGCTGCCCCTTTCACCCCTGCTATTCCTACTGCTCCTTTACTTTCCCTTTTGATTTTGGCATCTAGCCCCACAAACTACTTGATCATTGCAATGAACTACATCAATGCTGATGTCTGACTTTCCCTTTGCATTCACTTACATCACTCTCTGGTAATCATGAGAAATAAGTCCTTTTGCAAGGTGTATGCAACCACAATTGATCTTGATGTCTGTTACATGATCACAATACATTTTACAGCGATGTGACAGGAACTACTTCTGGTTCTGTCACTTCTACAGACTTTTTTGTCCCCCATACTTCTTTTTTGGTAGACCATGCAGCCTCATCCATGAATGCTTGCTTGCAGCCCAGACTGGAGAAAGAGGATATGTATGCCATATATAAAGACAGAGTTCAACAATATCTATGATCCATCCACTTAGTCTTAGCCATGTATGTACTACTTGTATGGCAATCAGGTGTTTTGTATTGCATTCAACTGTGTGAAATACTACAAGTTAGAATTGACCTCAGCATTACTAAGATCCTTATGATCAGCCAAAACTTGAGTGTAATCTTGCCACATTGTACTGGCAATCCAATCCTGCAGTTCCCAAGCCTCAGCTGGTAACACTTCATTGGCACTGCTAACACCTATGTCTTGATCTTCAAAAATAACCATGTTGTTCATCATCCTTGACTGGTGCATTGTCATTAGGAATGGGTCCTTCATCTGGGTTGTGGATCTGGATGAAGTTGTGGACAGTGCAGAGCACTGTGGAAATTCAGACCTGGATAGGAAGTGGATATCCTGGGAATAGAAGAAGAATTCAAAAGCAGTTTTTCAGCATGCCAAAAATTCATTTGATAACATTCCATGTAGAAGCATGCCATAGATTGAATAGTTCCTCTTTGTTGGTAGGTCTAGGGATGCCATTTCAGTACACAGGTGAAGAGTGAGCAAAGTTGAATAAAATACCTGGCACTAGTGTGACCCCATTCAGCTAAATGGTACTGAATGCTACAGTAGGGCACAAGCAAGCAGGCCTGCAGTGGGAAACCAAGATTGCCAAGAAGAAATCTATCCTTCAGGATGTGGAGGCTCCAAGAGCAAGCATTATTATGGATGTGTGCATCCAATGCTGAACCCTTCCATCCTATTAGTGAATATGTGAAGAGGAGGTCAAAGTTACATGCAAAAAGGCAGTTTTGTAAGAGGAACCCTTTGTAATTTTGGTAGGCCAATTGAGAGCAGGAGGGTGCTGAAAGTGGAATATGGTTACTGTCTATTGTGCCAATGGCATCTTTGAAGTAAGGATAGAATTTGCTATTCCTTCAAATCTTTGACTGGACTGAACCATCAGGCTGCATGACATAGGTGGAGTAGAAAGAAGACAAAGAAAATATGAATGTCATTTTGCAGAAGTAGCTAAAAATGGCATATCAGTCAACAATTACTGTAGTAGTGGGTCGCATACCATGAAATTATGTCATTTGAGCACTAAAACCTTTCACCAACATGCCAGATTGAGAGGCCAGTGATGCAGGTATAAAGAAATATTGCAAGCTGTTCTTCAAGCAAGACTGACCTTGAGTTTTGATGTTCATGGTGTTGAAGGAATGATATGAGCACCTGGAAGACATCTGCATGGACCTCTAGCTTAGTCCATATGCACTCTGGATGACCTGTCAAAAGCTCAATGACCCAGGCCTCTTCAAAAAGGATTGAAGTATGATATGGTTCTGGGTCTTTCTACACCTTGAGAAGCAATGCAGAGATGACACCAACCACACAGGTGATGATGCTGAGTAGCATGGTGATATATTGTTATGCTAGAGTGTCAGCAATAGCTGAAACATAAACAACATCAATAAAGTACTGTAGTACCTACTCCTGGCTACAATTTGGTCCTTATGTCATGTGATTTGGTCCAGTGGCTGTAAAGATATGGCCATTTGAAAACAAAGACTTCATTGGAATGCTTTAAGTACAGTGACTTCTAAAACTGTTTCAATGTTTGGTATTAATCCAGAGTATGAAATGCCCTGCCACAACATGTGGAAATTTTGCTTAGCTTTGGTGAGATAAAATATAGTATTGACTCTTGGCTACAAATCAGTCTTTGGTTCATATGATTTGACTGTGGAAATATGTCCATTTTAAAATAAAGACTCCATTGGAACAGTTTTGTCACTTTTTATATAAGCATTAAAAACTTAAGGTATTATTTTGTTATAAAAACAAAGATATATACATAAATAGTGTGTCTGAGTTTTAAATTGTTCTCATGCACCTCATTTCTATACTTTCACCTTTATGTGATCTCTTTTTGCTGATCAAAAGGCCAATATTGTTGCTAAGCTTAATGCTGGCCACTCAGCTCATACCATTGCCTTTGATCTTGATGTTGGGCTTGGCATTGTATCTAGGCTTCACTCAAAAGAGTGCCCAGACTGTTACAATTTGTCATTATTACTTCCCAGGTTGGCTGAGCCCCAAGACACAATAATCCTTGTCAGTTCTCTCCTGGTAGGTCAGAAGTATCTACTTCTCCTCTACTCTTTCACTTGTTCACCTACCCCCTTTCTCCTTTTCTTTCTTGTCCTAACTTCATCATCTCTTTGGACTAATTCCTCCTATCATCACATCTCTCTCTTGGCAATGACATACTTCCTTAGTCATGCATAGAATGTTTCAAAAGCTTCCTTTTTGCTTAATCACCTCTTAGTTTTTGTAATATATAAACCATCTCTTGATGCTCCTGTAACCCAAGCTTCTATGCAATAACAAGCATTAGTTTTAGCCTCCAGTTGATCTGGGTGATCTGGCTGTGTCTCTAATTCAAGACCTAAGGCTGCTGCACCTTATAGTGACTTCCAAAACTATTCCAATGTTTGACATTAATCCAGAGTATGAAGTGCTCTGCCACCATACAGTGAGCAACAATACCATTGCAATGCTGGCAACATTTTGATTGTGTAGTCAATAACTGGAAAACCACTGATGCTAGACCCATAGACCCAGAGAACATTAGAAAGCCCT
>JBBPJY010000983.1:0-11156 GCA_038088975.1 Xerocomus cyaneibrunnescens
CTCCTATCCGTTGGTCAGAAGCAGCGGGTAGCGATCGCCCGTGCCATCGTCTCCGATCCTCGAATTTTACTTCTCGACGAGGCAACTTCAGCGCTTGACACACACTCTGAGGAGGTCGTACAGGAGGCGTTGGACAAGGTTGCTGTAGGCCGCACGACGATCATTATTGCTCACAGACTGTCTACGATCAAGGATGCTGATTGCATTTACGTCATGGAGGAGGGCCTCGTTCTGGAGAAGGGCACACATGCGGAGCTCATGGCAAATGAAAGTGGTGCTTATTCATGGCTTGTCAACGCACAGAAACTCCGAGAAACGAATGTGATGGGGGATGGCGTTAGCACCGTGGCTGTGAGCATTGCCTCGGAGGTAGACATGGAGAAGGTTGTTGACGAGGAAGATTGGCCTGTCATCAAAGACCGCGTATGGCCCATTGCCTCCGATCTCTCTCAGAAGAGGAACGATGAAAGAACACAAGAAAAAGTTGACAAGGACAAGTATACATTACCTTACCTTTTCATGCAGATCGGACTACTCAACCGCGAGGGATTATGGAGATATGTACTTGGCTCGGTGTTCGCCATCAGTAAGTTTGCTTCCTTTCAACGCTCATTCACTACTAAACTGAATCATTGAATAGTAACGGGGATGGGCTACCCAACATTTGGTATTATTTACGGCATGTATTACTCTGATTGTATCCCATAACCTTACACTAATATTCCATTAGGTCGAGCTATCTCTGGTTTCTCTGAGACCAATCCATCTGTTCGGCAATATGATGAGAACAGGAACGCGTTGTGGTAAGAGGAGTTACTCTGCTGGGTTGATACAGCTGAGACTCCTCCCCCAAGGATCTTTATTATCGCTGTTCTCTTGGGGTTCTCCACCGCTTTTCAGACATATTTCTTCGCATCTTCGGCTTCTATTTTAACGTCGAAAATTCGCTTGTTCAGCTTCAAGGCAATTCTTAGGCAAGATAGTAGGTACTCCCCTCTGCGTTGTGTTCTTGCTTATGTACAACACTCCGCAGTCAAGTATTTCGACGAGGATGAGAATAACGTGAGTCGCAGTTTTGTGTACTTACCCTGCCTATTCTGACCGCATCGTAGACTGGCACTCTCACCGCCAGGCTAGGCGACTACCCACAGAACATCAATGGTTTGGCTGGTGTCACCCTCGGAGCGTGAGTACAATTTTCTTTTAAGAAAAATACCTCCAACTGGCATCTAGCCTTGTGCAGTCCATCACCACTCTGATTGGCGGCTCAATAATTGGCTTGGCTTACGCGTGGAAGCCTACATTGGTTGCCATGGGTTCGTAATCTCATCCGGCATGTTGTGTGATTATCGATGACTTGACGATGATGTAGCTTGTATTCCTTTCCTCATTTCAACTGGTTATATTCGCTTGGTAAGTTTGCTCTTGTGGGTTCTTTCTTTATCCGCTGACAGAATGTCAAGTACGTTGTTAGCTTGAAAGACGAGCGCAACAAAGGCGTGCACGAGAGTTCTGCTCAGCTGGCTAGTGAAGCTGCTTCTTCCATTCAAACTGTCGCCTCTCTCACTCTGGAGGAAGACTGTCTGAGATCATATAGCGAAAGTCTAGAAGAGCCACTCAGAGAGTCAAACAAGACGGCAGTATGGAGCCATCTGTTGTATGCATTCTCCCAGTCAGTGGTCCTTTACGTCATCGCCCTCGTCTTTTGGTATGGTGCACGTCTCGTCTCTTACGGGGAAATCAGTACGATGTCGTTCTTCGTGTCTCTTATGGTGCGCTGCTCCTACTCTGTAGTGTCGAGCACTAAGCATTGTCTTATAGAGCACAACATTTGGGGCTCTGCAAGCAGGCAATGCATTCTCTTTTGTGCCCGATATCTCTTTGGCTCGTAGCGCCGGAGCCGCGATTGTCAAGTTAATTGATTCTACGCCCGAAATTGACGCCGAGTCCACTTCTGGCAAAATGCTCGGTAGAGAATGCGTCCGAGGCCAGATCCGGTTCGAGAATGTGCACTTCCAATACCCGACACGACCCGGCGTTCGAGTGCTGCGAAATCTCTCGTTCAAAGTCGAACCCGGTACATACATCGCTCTCGTGGGAGCCAGTGGTTCTGGTAAAAGCACGGCGTGGGTCTTGTTAAGATCAGTGCTCGATAGTCTCTCTGATTACTCCTGCAGCATCCAATTGATTGAACGTTTCTACGACCCTCTGTTCGGTCAAATTCTCCTCGATGGATTTCCTATCGATGAATTCAATGTTCAAGAGTACAGGAAGCAGATTGCACTTGTTTCCCAGGAGCCGGTTAGTGCCATGTAGTAACAATCTTTTACCAGGATGACTTGAGAAGCTGCTCTCTTCTAGACTTTGTATGCTGGCACTATCCGCTTCAATATCTCACTTGGCGCAAATAAACCCCAATCCGAAGTTACGCAGGAAGAAATCGAAGCGGCGTGCCATGATGCAAATATCTTGCCTTTCATCAGGTCACTTCCCGAGTAAGTCTGCGCATACTCGTTGGATACGCTTATTAATATCGTCACAGCGGCTTCGATACACAAGTTGGTGGCAAGGGCTCACAGCTTTCAGGTGGTCAGAAACGTGAGTAGCCTATCTGCGAGCACACCTCGATCATGACGGACAGTCACCAGAACGAATCGCCATTGCTCGTGCGCTCTTGCGTAATCCAAAGATCCTGCTGCTGGACGAAGCCACGTCTGCGCTGGATTCAAACTCGGAAAAGCTCGTTCAGGAAGCACTCGACCAAGCTGCCAAGGGTCGCACGACGATTGCTATCGCTCACCGCCTGTCCACCATCCAGAATGCGGACTGCATGTGGGTCATATCTTTTGTTCAGGCAGCCTGCCACGAGTTGATGATGGCATGTCTAGTTACTTCATAAAAGAAGGTCAGGTCAGCGAGGCCGGCACTCACGACGAACTCTTGGCTCTACGTGGTGATTACTATGAATACGTTCAACTACAAGCATTGAGCAGGAAGTGATACTGTCGCTCAGTACGAAGTTAACCAGGTACGCCCAAAGCAGGTGTCACTGGCAGTGTTTGAAGACATGATGGCGGGCTCAGAGTGATATGATATTTTGTTTGCAGACATGATGTTTATCACACATCAGTCTAACTATATTATCGCTAACACTGACGATTCAACTCGTCTGGACTTGTCCGACTTATACCCCCAATAGCCTACTTGTGGCGGTTGTCAGGGATGTATGTGTTGTTACTCGATTTTGTTTATCTAGCGTCCGCTTCTGCAAATCCGTAGCATGTTTGATAACCATGCCCTGTTAGTGATTATGCACATGCTTGTTGAGTAGCCCATGGTCATTGCGTCAGATGTCTGTACCTTCAGTTCGATATGCCCACAGGTAACACCCTTGCTAACAAATAGCTAGTGGCTTTAAAATTTGAAGATGCGTAGACATGGACACGGAAGGGAAAGCACGATCTCGCCGCCACCGAGTCGCCGATAGTGGTCAAGGTTGGTGGCGATGCAGATGGCGCAGTCGGCTAGCCACTCAGTTGTGAATCTGGAAGGCTGAACAGTCAATCGTCCATCTCTCCATGTGATGGCCTAGCCTAGGCCATCTGTCATGTCCAAGGCTCTGGGAATGTATGGCTGTGTGGTTTTCCGCGGTCGAGCCCGTGTTTTTCTTCGACTATCTGGTGTCAGAGATGTACCAACCGAGAGAACAAAGGGTGGGACTCACCCAATGTGCACAAGAGAACGATGTCGCTTCTCTTCCAGGTTTATTGCCCCTGGTGTTATCAGACACACAAACGAGTTCCATATCGACATTATATGTCGCAATTTCATCCCGAAGATACGTTCTCACATTCAAGCTGGCAAGAAGCGTGTTGCAGTAAACCGGGCAAAGGGGAATAGCAAACACACTGTGGAGTGCCTTTGTCGGAAAGATATATAGTTATGACGATTCGGTCAGGAAATATTGTAGAAGGGTATGAGCAGCGATGCACAACACCCACTAAAATGATGGTCAAAAGTGCGAATACGGCGGTCCAGATACCGCTGTTCACCGCAAACATACATACTGAGGCTGTGCAAATGGTGTGCCCTACTTGCGAGTCAAGAGACATGATCAGATGTATTCCCTGATACAACCAATAGCTAAGCACGCTTACCTTGCGAAATCAGTAGCGTTCCGCTCACGAAAAAATGAGAACATCATGAAAATAGCGATTAGACATCTGCTCCTGCAGCGACAGAGAAATAGATGGTGGCTAGAATCTATGGAGCAGCAGTTGGGGTCGCTCGCATGTGAACTTAGAGTACATATCCTTCCAATGAACCGCTATCGAGAACGCTCAACTCAACGGCATGTACGCTGTAAACACGTAGATGTATTGTAAGCAAGTCGTAATCTGGAAAATGGGGACAAACAAACCCGTTCACAATGCTTTCCCAACATATACTGAGATTGTATCACTTAGCACTTACTGGTAAACATACTGGTAGCACAGGCTGGTGCAATAGAAGTGACTTGTGATTTTCAGTCCCCCAGCACTTGTAAAGTCTTACCAAGCTGGGCGAGCGCTAGGACAACCTACGTCATAAGGAGAGCATGAGATTGAAGTCACCTAAGTGAACAGTCCTTACCCAGATGAGTGATGCAACATTATTCTTCCTAACTGAACGGCTGAGTAAATGGGAAAAAGGAGTTGAATAGGGAGACACAAATATAGATTCGATGAACAAAAAAGCCTTGTATTGGTACCGAAACCAGGGCCTGAAAAGCATCAGGCTTGTTCTGGGTACAAAACAGGTAGGTACCGTTAAGACGTAAACTGACTACAGTTTGTCAGTGAAATGACGACCGAGCCAATGTTGGGACTATCAATGAGTTCACTAGGGATAATTGCACATGAAAACACACGAGTTCTGAAAGCGATAGCTCACGGATTACCAACCAGATTTGATAGTGGATTCACGAGGCCAGTCATAATGGGCTTGTAAACTATATGGAGCACAACATGAACTAGATGTCCGATTGTCATGTATGCCGAAGAACTGGCCACCGGCAATACTCAAAGCTTCGTGGATTGTATTGAGTGCCCTATCGCAAAGTGTAAGACACATCGCGAGTCGAAGCAAGATGAGGCTTCACCAGATAGTAGCTACCTAGAAGGACGTTACGTTATCATCCTGTGATTCTTATGTACAACTCGACTTACGAAGATCTTCACGTGTGAAGGATGTCCTAATAGCTAGGGCAAAGATACGGAGGCTAAGCTGGCGAAAGGGAACAAAAGACGTGGACCGCAGACTGACTGGGTAATAGAAGAATCTTCCACCGTAGGGAGAATATGTATTATTCCATTAGTCCGATTCCCTTTGAAACGGAAGGTACTCACGTTTGCATGCATGTGACTCTGTAAAATGTGGTCGATATGACAGCAGCAAAATAAATTGGACCGTATAGTGATCCATACGACGGGACGGGGTTGGTTGGTATGACTCGACTCTGCTCAACCACGAACAGGAAACGGAGTGGAAGACGGTGCAAATTTAGTCAGATTGTTCTATATAGTAGACACGCCCACTGGAATAACAATTGGCCGGACTGAAACTATGGAATATTGTCGAAAATTAGTAGATACCCCGGGGTGTCACGGCGCCACGCACCACATAGGGAGTTTGGCGTACGGAATTTACCAGCGATCAATCCTGCCAGTTTTGTGTCTTCACAGATATTCTGCCACTGACACGACTCTCAAACAATCACACTCGAAGGGAACGCTTTCGGATGAAATAATGAAATTCCAAGTCTAAAGTACTATACATGAAAGCGTTACTTATATACTGTTACTACTACGCGCATGGACCAACAACATCATACTACGTCATAGGCTAGATTGTGATAAGGTGAAATAAGGAAAAAAGCTTTTCAGTACCCCCTTCTTAAGGACTGACGTCCGCAGCAGTTGGGAACTCAAATGACGATTCTGGGAATTTTTGGAGAGAATTGTGGAATGCAAGGAATTCGGGAGTCTGCAGGATTTTTGTGGTAGGAGTGGGTAATGGTTGACGAAGACAAATGGGGCATTGACATATTGGATCTGAACTAGATCTCAATTTCATGGTTTTGTCTGGTCATGCTGCTAGAGGATGTTTTCGATGGAATTCCTTGATGGCTTCTTGGGCATGTGACATTTCAGAAGCCTTTTTCCATTCTCTTTCTTCCCTAGGGAAACCCTTCCAATTGACAAGGTATTCGATTGTTCCTTGTTGTTCTCGTGAATCTAGAACCGATTCTATTTCGTGTTCTTCGTGGTCACTGAGAACAACGGGCGGAGGCGGTGGAGGGAGTTTTTGAGAAGGGAATTCTCCTTTTTGATAGGGCCAGAGTAAGCACTCGTTGAATACTGGATGTATCGATTTCCAGCTTTTGTCCAGTTTCAACTCATAAGCTGCATGGCCGATCTTTTTAATGACCTTGAACGGGCCATATCTTTTGTCATCAAGTTTTTTGGAGGGTCGATCTGAATGGATATTGGTGGCTTCAAGCAGCACCAGGTCTCCGGGTTGATATTCCCTTCTTTTTTCTGCCTTTCGGTCGTGGAACTTTTTCATATCTCTGCTAGCAAACTCTAAGGCTTCTTTTGCCTGAGCTTGTGTTTCCTTTATTCGGGTAGCAAAATCTTCAGCCGCTTCATTGTGTGGCTGTGCCCATCGATCCACCCCTATGCTAGGATTGTGGCCATAATTGAGAACAAATGGGGAATGTTTGGTGGACGAGTTTGTCTTTTGGTTATGAGCAAACTCGGCTAGGGGGAGCCACTCTGTCCAATCGTTCTGGCGGTGATTTGTGTAAATTCGCAGATATTGTTCTATTTCTGTGTTCATTCATTCTGCTTGGCCGTTTGTTTGGGGGTGATAGGTGGTTGAGGGATTTGCTTCAATATGTAGCATTTTATAGAGGTCTTTCATAAAGGAAGAGATGAATTGCGTTCCTCGATCTGAAACCACTCTCTTTGGGGTACTGTGCAATTTAAATATGTGGTCTCGGAAGATAGTAGCTACTCCTAACGATGTAATATTAGAAGAAATAGGGAAAATACGAATCATCTTGGAGAATCGATCTACGATAGTTAAAATGGCGTCTTTGCCATTGGATTCTGGTAGTGGTCCTATAATATCGATGGAAATTTCTTCCCAAGGATACGACGGGGCTTCTAAGGGGTGAAGAGGCGTCGTATGCCTCGTCCTTTTGGCTTTTGTTTTTTGACATATGTCGCAGCCCGATACGTAGGCCTTTACATCTTTTCTTAACGTTGGCCAATAATATCGTTCTTTGACAAGGTCGATTGTCCTTCTTTCTCCTGGGTGACCGGCGAGAGGGTGATCGTGGTTTTCTTGGATAATTCGCTCTCTTAATTGTGGGTTTTTTGGGATATACAGAGCGTCTTTCCAATATATCACGCCATTTTGTTCTCTTCAAGAGAGTTTTCCTTGTGCTAAACTGTCTCTTGCGAATCGTTCTCATTGGTGTTGACATTTTTTGATGAGATCGAATATGCTTGAGACTGCTTGACTGACCGTCGCGTGCACAGCAGCAGCGTCGGTTACTTCTTTTGGGGCGAGCTTGGCATCAGCCCCGACGAAAATTGCGGGTGGGAAGAGGTACAAATCTTTGTTGTCAGATTCTACCCCCTTCTCATGATCTGGCCTCCGGGACAGAGGGTCGGCAGGGTTGGTCTTTCCACTTCGGTGTACGATTTTGAAGTGGTATTCTTGTGAGGCTTGTGACCACCTTGCTTGTCTCCGTGAGAGGTCCTGAGGTTTTTTAAAGAACTCGAGGTTTTTGTGGTCTGTTAATACCTCAAATTCGTGTGGTGCGCCTAGTAAGTAGTGGCGCCATTCCTTGAGTGCAAACATAATGGCTAAAGCTTCTAAATCTCCAGCATGGTAGTTTCTCTCAGAATTACTAAGAGATTTGGAGATAAAGGCTATTGGTCACCATATGTCTTCTTGTTTTTGGGAGAGAACAGCGCCTATGCCGAATCCAGAAGCGTCTGTTTCGATTCTGAACGGGGCGTCATTGCTGGGCATCCCGAGAGCGGGGGCGGAAGTAAGGATGAGTTTGAGAGAGTCGAATGATTCTTGGCATTCAGGGGTCCAAACGAACTCTCTTTTGTCGGATGTCAAAGTGTTTAAAGGGTGTGCAACTTGGGCGAAGTTGTGGACGAATCTTTGATAGAAATTGAGGAATCCTAAGAATCCTCGTAATTGTTTTTGACTGGAGGGGACGGGCCAGTCTCGGATTGCAGACACCTTTCCTTCATCCATTTTAACCTCGTTTTGGCCGATTATTAGGCCGAGGTATTCGGTTTCGGAAGCGTTGAATTCGCATTTTTCATGTTTCAGGAATAATTTATTATCTCTTAAGATCTGCAGTAGCTCTCGTACTACTTTTACGTGTTCCTTGTGATCTTTAGAAAAAATCATAATGTCATCTATATACACTACGACTTTGCCTTGGTCTATTAAGTTCCTGAAAAGCATGTTCATCATTGTTTGGAAGGTTGCCGGTGAGTTGGTCAACCCGAAGAACATGACGAGGGGTTCGAATAACCCTCGATTTGTGTGAAATGCCGCTTTCCATTCGTCGCCTTCCTTCATCCGGACATTGTTGTATCCCCAACGAATGTCCAGCTTGGTGAAGTATTTACTACCTTGGAGTTTGTCCACTAGCTCCGAAATGAGTGGGAGCGGATACTGGTTTTTGATCGTGATGTCATTTAATTTCCGGTAATCTTGGACTGGTCGGAGGTGGCCATCCTTCTTTTTTATGAAGCAAAAGGCGGAGGCGAAGGGGGACTTTGAAGGACGAATCCTTCCGGAGGAGAGATTTTCTTTGAGGAACGTGTCGAGTTCGATTTGTTCACTCGGTGAGAGATTGTAGATTTTTGAGTTTACTGCATGATCTCCTGGTATGAGTTCGATGGCATGGTCCCAGGGGCGATGAGGAGGCAGTTCATCAAAATTCTCCTTGGCGAACATGTCTTCATAGTCGTGATAGACTGCTGGCACTGCTTCTTTGAAGGTTTTCTTAATTTTCTTTTGGGCGGCAGCGGCGGCAATGTCTGTTGAGACATTTCGGACATGTTCAAATTGATTGAGTTGGAAGAGTCGGTCACCTTCTTCCAATTCGTCGACTAGATCGGAGGGGTTGGTGGGAGTACTAGTGTGATTGTTTTCACATCGGAATTCCACCTTTCCTGAAATCCAGGCAATGGACGGGTTATGCTTCTTCAGCCAGTCATGGCCCAAGAAGACTTCATTGGTTCCTAGCGTCGTTACTGCCAGGACAATTTGTTCCTTGTGTTCACTGACATTGAGTTGTACGATGACAAACTCTTTGACTTTTCCTGCAGAGTTTTGGGTTCCGTTGACGTTGTATACGGGAATAGATACGGGGAATTTATGCATTTGAAGTCCTTTTAATTGTACGAAGGACTTGTCGATAGTTGAACTCGTACAACCAGAGTCTATGAGTGCGGATATTTGGAGATTCCTTTGATCGGGTAGTAAGAGGGTTGCAGGGAGTTCGAGGGAATTGTCGGAGCACTTTGCCTGTCTAACGAATCTCAGTTTTTGCTGGAGTTCGTAGAGAGCATAGTACGCTTCCTCATTGCTTAGCGTTTTTAATTGCACTACCAATTCCTTGTTTACCTCAGCGGTTCGTTTGTCATGTACAAACGACCGGAGGTGTTTAATTGACCTTTTATCATCCTTGTCATTGATCACGCATTTGATCCATTTTATTGACCATGGATCAACGGTATTCATCCAGGATGATCTTGTGGTAGTGAGCTCAGCATCAGCCACCTTTTTGTAAGACTTCTTCCGAGGAGGGCTCTGCACCTCAGTGGGGATACACACACTCGGAAGCGGAGCAGTGCTCTGCAGCTGAGCCTTAGGTCTTTTTAGAATGACCTTTGGCACACTCTCGCTTACTTTTGGTTTTGAGTCTTTTACTGTTTCGGTGTCGTCACACTTTTCAATCGATAAACATGCATATTTATTTTGTGTATCTAATGTACATGTATTCGACGAAACATTTTTCTTTGGAGCTGGGCGCTGACTCACTGCGCGGCTCCAGTGATAAAACCCAACTTGGCCAACTTTTCTTCTAAGTCGGCCCCACTTGTATACTCAATTTCTTGTCCACGCATGACAATCTTGCGGACGCGACGGGGACGGGGAGGATGGGCGGCACAGGGCCAGACTCCAGAGCATTTGGTGCATCGGCCTTCTGCTTGGGCCTTGCCTATGTTCATAGGGACACCTTGGCCAGTGAAAGTGCCCACCTGGTTAGGGTGAACAGGAGCGGGTTTAGAGGTAGTAGCTGCAGGAGCGGCTACAGCGGAAACGGAAGCGGGAGGATGTGGACCTTGCGGGCGATTAGCCCAATTGGGGCGAGGGGCGGCCTGTTGTGCGTGACGCGCCTTCATCTCGACGAGTGTTTGCTCGGCCTCCACCAAGGCCTTGTTCCACTTGACGATATCCTCACATCGTCGCATTTTGCGATCGCTGGTTTCCACCAACTTGACGATCTTGTATCGCACGCCCTTTTTGGCAATGTTGACGAGGGTTCGACTCATCACATTGATATCGAATTCAGCTTCTAATACCAGAGTGTGCATTTCGGTAAAGAAGCCTTCGACCGTTTGATTTCGTCCTTGTTTAAGGGACATTAACTTGTCTTCGGCCTGTTGTTTAAGGTTTAACGGCCGGTATTTTCGTTTGAGCTCTTCAGCAAAAGACTCGAAGGTGTCTGTGAGGAAATGAGGTGTTGTGATGTAAAGATCAGCATATTTGCTGGCGTCGTTGTCGCCCGTCATGAATCTGAGGACGATGAGGATTTTTTGCTTGTCGGAGGGTTGCTCCGTGAAGCCGGTGAGGTATAGAATGACCCGTCGCCACCACTGCATGTATTTCTTTTGGTCTCCATCGAACTGATCGGGTTTGGAGACCCAAGACTTGTTTGCCTTTGATAGGTTAACTACTGGGGCGGATGGCGCAGTTGGCAGCGGGCAACCTGGCGAGGTCATGCGTACGTTCTGCCACTGAGGGGTGAGTGGTGACGCGGTCGAGGAGGATGCCGAGCCACACGCGCT
>JBBPJY010000985.1:0-11145 GCA_038088975.1 Xerocomus cyaneibrunnescens
CAGTATACAGGGTGATCACCTAATGAAAAGGCTCCGGCCCGCGTGGCACCAAAGTTGCTATCTTCAGACTTAACCAGCTCGGACCATGGAATCCCTGGATGCTCGTCGCGCACTACGCACTAGCGGTTGGCCCGATGGTCGAATGTAGAGTCACTCAAGTTCAAGGGTAATACGGGTGGTATTGAGGGACCTGTAAGCAACGCCGGTACCTCCCTGCCAGAGAGCAAGTTCTAATCAATCCCAATGCTAGGGTACTTCCATTGTCGATTCCTCAGAGGAAATATCGCCAGCTTTCCGTACATCAAATAAATTAGAGGTGTGAAAGGAATTGTCGACCTGTAGCGTATGTCCGTAAGGACTCCAGTCGACGTTGTACGAGACTATGATTGATATCTACCTGTAGCGTATGTCCGTAATGACTGTAATACATGAGTAGGTAGTTACATATGGTATACGGCAAGTGCTTACCTCCAGTCGACGTTGTACGAGACTGGAGAAAGCGGAACGGGCGGACGCGCGTGTTAGCGGACGCTGTCGTCCAAATATGGTAATCTAATGTAAGTACGAAAAGTAACTAAGTATGTACTAGTAGACGGGATGATCTCCAACAAGAGGTGGTGTCAAACATGAAATGTTCACACTGAGGGTGATAGTACTTTCGCACTTCAAGGCTTGCAGGCTACAGACTCTTTCAAGCTCTACATCCCATCTGATTTGCGAATGTGTCCCCGTTCGAAGTATCCAATCATGACTATCTCCAAACAGCATACCGCGGTCTGACGGCCACCGTATTCAGAGACACAGAGCGTACCTTCTCACGGCAAGGTTTCCTCAGCTTCGACTTTGGCAACGATCGATGATGTGTCCGTGGTGGGACTATAGTACGAGGTGACCTATCGGTACTTCAGGTCTCCACCGGCGCACCCTCTATTGACTGACCGCTCCTTGCTGGCATCTGAAACCAATTCGGAATCCAGCAGCATGCCGTGTCGGGCCTCTTCCTCGTTGGTGCCGGGATCGCTGGGTAGCTGGTCACGTTCCCGATGGACCAGATACAGAGCATGAACCCCAGTCTGACATGTCCGAGTACTGCCAAGCCTCCTACGGACCCTTGTCGCATAATGCTGTGGACGGTCACCGTAGTGGATTCCTACCGCGCCGGTGGCCCGAGGGTGCTCTTTCGCAGTCTTGCTCCAACCTCCAATTGGTCCGCGGAGTCAACCTGAAAGCGAGTCTGCCTCCCTGGAGATTTTGTGCAGCTGGAAAGCCTTGGATGGCATAGAGGCAAGTCTTTTTATCGATGCCTATACTGACACAACTTATCACCCGCACTGCTGCCTCGCTATCCCGCATTCCTTTCAAGGTCGCTTATCCCTCCACGTGGGATGACAACATCTTCTTTGACGATACCCTGTATCCAGCTTACTCGACTGAGCACCAAGCGGCGGTACTTCCTAGCTATTGGGTAAGGTCGAGATCAATGCGCTGCGTCGTTCGGTTCGGGAAAGCATATGGGCACGTCAATGTACAGCACTATCTTGACCTCCTGGGTTGCGTCAGCGACATAGAGACCATCTAACTTTTAGAGGAGATTTGAGAGGCGCGAAACGACAAGCCTTTCGAAACTTGTGAGGTCATCCATGATGGGAACTACTTGGAAGGAGAAATCGATGTACATCTTCAGCTTCACATGTATATCAGGAATCCACATACGCAACACATCTCGACTATCGTAGCATATATGCGATCTCGGGTTGCCTTATTATCCAAGTGCTCTCGCCACATACCAGCAAACTCGACTTGAGATGGCTTTGCGCCGGTTACGAAGGGTGCACCCCTCAGTTCTCTGGCTATAATGAAAAAGAGGTGGAAGAACAACAACAAATAACATTCACGCTCGTTGTTCGGTGAGTCCTCCACCAAGTAACGACGCAATGAATTGTCTGGAGGCAGGTATGCTGGCACTAAACTCGATTTGTGAACACCGTTGAAGGTCATGTAAAGAAGACGAGCTTGGCCATCTCATGGACCATCCACGATTTTCCTATTCCCGAGCTCCGGGCGACTTCCAGGCTATTCAAGTACGATGGGCTACGTTGCTCATTGCTTACAGTGAGAAGATGCCGATACATTGTGCCCTCATAGGGCACACGCCACGCCATCTCGAGTGCTATAGGGGAAGGCTCGATTCAGCTAGTACACTCTCAGTCTTGACGACTACCGAACACATATCCGCAGCTGACTGATCGAGACTCATTGTTTGTTCGAGGTTACCTTGATGAAAATCCGGATCAGCCAATGCTCGGGCGGAAGGGGGCGCGAAAGAGCTGAATATCGAACGTTTGAACCCCCACCAGAAGGCATGAATTTATGGATTCCAACTGCAAAGGCAAAGACATTTGACTTATCGCCAGGATGTGTATGGTTGTACATCATTGGAAACGCGGATCAAACGATATCTTCATAAATTCATCGATGTTGTAGCCCATGCCTAGACAGAACTAGGACATGTGCATGATCCTGTCCTCGGCCGGATAGGACCCTGTAAACTGCGTCACTGCAGCGAAATATGTGGCCTCGTTTGGACATTCCTCATCTCAGACAGGTCATATGACGGTACGCAAACTCGATTAACTAATGGTCAACGCGAGTTAGAATGGCTTCTTCCGTTTCAGAGGACAAAGATACGCCAGGCGAACTGACTCGGTTCTGGCAAAGTCTATCGGGGATCCGAATATAAGATTAGCTGGACACTTGGCGTCCGAACCTCAGTGCACGTAAGTTTTGCAACCCATTTAATATGCTGAGGGATGTTGTCCTATCCGATGCAGTTGGAGGCAAGTTTGGCTGCTTCTTTGGGTAGTGACAGCGTTAGATAGGTCTAATTGTCCCACCTCAGGCAAGGGTTGATGCGTATCAAGGACAAAGTGAGGTCCACCCTTCCTGCTGCGTACAGTGTACAAGAGAGAAACTGCAGTCGAATGGAACCTAATGCGAGAAAGCAAAGCATGAACCTGAGGAGACAGCTCGACTTAAAGCTCGCCACACTTGCTGAGTTGCTTTCGTAATTTGGAGGGGTCCAGAAAGGTTGTGATATCATCAAGCCCATAATAACTTGGAGGTCCGAGACGAACAAGGGTAAGGAGATTCGAGAGGGGCCTTGAAACCCTGAAAATGTCTGCCGCCATTCGTCGTGGTTGGATTGCCAGTGTAATTTTGACAACCAGTGACCAGTTTACGATTGTTTGGCTCTCAGCAGTGCTAACTAGCGCGGTGACAAGTTACTTTTAGTAGTTCTACGTTCTGAGCCAGACACAGAAATTTGTGGAAAACCATCAACATCGCCGCCTCGCGCAATGCCAGCTATCAAACCCAAATCGCGCTTTTCAAAGCAAGTTGCAACAACAACGAGCGCGCACAAAGGAAGCAACCACCTCAGGGCGCAGACAGGTGGAAATGTGGCTACCCCTGTCCACGACTTGCCGTGTGATTTATCGCTCTGTAGGCCAATCATTTTACGACGGTCATGCTTAACGCGACGCTTGCATTTTAAGGCGAGGTAGAGTATCCATTAGACGGGCCAGCGCGTGCTGCGTTCCGGACTCGCGACGGAAAGGCGAGTTCGAGTTCATTCTGATCTGTTGTGCCGTGCACTTACCAATGCGTTTCCACGGAATAGAAAGTAACCGAACACCGATGGGCCATCTACGATTTTACACGAAAGATTCCGCGTGGGCATGTCACGACCTACGGGGCCCTCTGCAAGGCGCTTGGTAAGGGTTCTCCTCGCTCAGGTGCGTTCCATCGATGCGTGTGAGCCATCTCCGAGCCTGTGCTCCGCTTTTGCATTCATTTGCTCGCATTTGGGTGTATGCATGCGTCCTGACCCACTTTCGAATGGACACCAGTTGGCTCTGCATTGCGGAACAACCCATTTGCGCCGTTCGTACCATGCCATAGGGTCATTGCTTCAACTCTCTACATTGGCGGATTTTTTGGCGAGTGGGGCACATCATCCGGGAAGGGCGGTGCATCCGGACAAAGGTGTCAGAGGAAGATGGAAATGCTTGCGATGGAAGGCGTAGAGTTTACTGTCGACGGGTATCTAGCCGATAAGAACTTGATTTGGAGGGGTTAAGCTCAAAAGTTCCACGTAGTTCTTTGGGTTTACTATGTGAGTACGCGATCCGACCCATCTCGTCGAAGTCTGCTCATGAGGCATGAATATTCGATTCAAGTTTTTCAGATACAGAGAACAAGTCTACAAATAGGTTAAATATCTTCTGGTTTGTTGAGAAGCCTTCCTTCCATTCCGCCCTCGACCATCAGTACTTGGCCCGTGACATGCCCAGAGACTAATGACGATGATAGGACTGCGATCTGGGTTGCAATCTCGAAAGGCACTGCGATTTTCTTGAGCGGCATCCTGTCGTTGCGTTAGTCCCCGGAATACTGGCGTGCATGTATGGTTTTATGTCGCTCACGTTGCCAGAGCGCTGTACCGTATGTCAAAGTTCGCCAGGGAAGCTTCAGTTCTGCGTGTATATACCCAGCCCGGCGCGACGGTGTTGACTCTCCCTCGCGGCGCAATCTTCACGATTTCGTTCTTGAGCGTCATCGTCAAGCCATACATCATCCCTGGATCAATCAACGACACCGATCGACGATCCGCCCCCACGCAACCGATCAGCATCATCCAAGAATCGTATTATAGTTGCTCGCACCACTCTTGGTCACTGCATAGTCTGCGCCACCCGCCTCGCCGTACTTGCCAGCGGTGCTTCCGACGAGTACAATCGCTGCCTTGTCCTTTGCATCGGACGACGCTTGTTTCAGATGCTTGAGGTACTCTCGACACACGAGAAACGCAGATGTCAGGTTCGTCGTGAGAGTGCTGTTCCAGCGCGCGAGGGTCATGTCTGCAACCGGCACCCGCTGGGGGTCTGCGATCGCATGGTTAACGACGAGCACCTGGACCGGGCCGGCGTCTGTGTGGGAGAGGGAAGCGAAGAGGTCGATGACGGCGGCTTCGTCTGCAAGATCGGCTTGGACAATGTGGAGGGTGGGGTACGTCTCTAAGAGTGGGAGGAGCGGGTCACGTTGGCTGTTGTAGTGCGCAGTGACCGTGGCACCAAGCGCTGGTTCACCAGGGCGGCGGTGATAGTGTGTTTGGATCTGGATACGGAGGAGATGAAGGAGAGCTCACAGCAGTAGAGTTTGGCGGTCTCGAGACCGATGCCGCCGCTTGCACCTGATCAGGGGTTAGTGCGTCCTGAACAATGGAGCGTTAGACGTACCTGTAACGAGGACGTGCACGCCTTGCAGTCCCAGATCCATCGTCGCGCAAGAACTTGGAGGATCAGTCAAGGGAAGGGCATCTGACCGATCATTGTAATTTATGGGACACGCCATGAGCGGCCCGGGTCGAATTTGCGCACATCACGATGGAAACGACAGCTCACACTGTTATTCTCAGAGTGGGTTCAACTGCACGTTCAACATTGCGCTCGCACAGAGAAATGAGTGCCCCACAGCAACAACACATCCACTTTGGCGGGATGACCAGACTCGTCAAACATCGTGCAGAACAACAGCCGTCTGAGCAACGTAGCTCGTTTCCGCTGGCCAATATCGCTCGACACATTGAGCGTCTCCGCGGCGGAAGTTCACGCACATTGGGGTTTCATAATCAGTATATTCTCGTTTCCCCTACCGGGGTCTAATATTCTTCCGTTCTATTAATGTGTTCTGATGACCACGAACAGCTGACAGTGCTATTTGTGCCTGCGATCATACCATCATGATGGTACCATTTCCGTGGCAGATGGGGAGCAAACTTACCACATTGAACCCATCACGAAAGACACGGACTGTTTCATTCATAATAGAACTCCCAACTTAGCGACGTGGGGAACAGCTCGTCGTAGTAGTACCGAGTTAGCTCTCTTCCTACATTCGTTACATTTCCCTATTTGGATATCGTGGGGTGGCAACAATGCGCCGCGTTCTCCTTTGTCTTTCCCTCTAGTCTCGTACATACTCGACTGGAGTTATTCACATCCTTTTAGTCGTCTGGCGCACATCCGCTCACAGGGAAAGCGCGGTACTTGAAGTGCATGTCCCTCTTCAAATTGATGGATTTGTATTCTGACCAGCGTCGCAACTTGGAGGTATTCAGGTCAATCCAAGGCTCGCTATTTTCCGCTCAATAACAGTGGAGGTCTAATTGTACCATTAATACATGACCTCCCACTTCCACCCGCCAACGATACTCCTAACGGAAGAAAACAGCTCCTCGTTCACCACGCATCCATAATCCACGTTGGCACCTGAAGTTTTTAAGACCGGATATGACACACCCCTACACCCTTTCTTCCTTGCCGAATTGTGAGTCCATATTGGGGTCATCCCCAGGCGCAAGCGTTGATCCTCCCGTTGTATACGACTGTCCTGTGCCCTTCTCTGCGCTGCTTCCAAGAAGTGAATTGGTTGCAAATTTCATGTCGGGAGTCGTTATAAACGTAGTGTCCTTAGACCAAGCTACACCCAGTGCTATTCTGTAAATGATAAACTGGGGTGCCAGGACCTAGATCGACGTGAGCAAGTGCTCGCAAGGACCAATTGAGCGAAACGCACGGCAAATGTTCCCCAAGTGAACGAAAAGGCGATCACGACATTGCTATTCAGGCCCTGGGAGATCAAGTAGCCGAGTCCGATTGCGGAAAACGGCAGGGCGGACTCCACGAGGGTCGCAGAGACGTCGATGTAGGTATGCGTGAAAGCGGGACTGAGCGTTTTACGGACCATCCAATAGGTATATAGTAGCCGCCCTATGATCATCAGAGTTACCATGATGTTGAAGCCGACGGTCAAGGTCAGCCACGGAATCGAGAAGTTTGTGGGTATTCCCGTAAATATGTTGGCACCAGGCACGGCACTTGCGATCGTCGTCAAGATAGACATGGCTGAGTATCGCTCAGACTCTAAGATGAGGACGTCATGTCAATGGAATAACTCACTAACGGAGGCTATGTATACCAGGGCAGGGAAGAAGACAACCCAGCGGTGATCACTCCAGAACATGTAACATCTATACAACTGACGCGGTAAAGAATCAGCTTAGCCAGTATTGCCGGTTATAAAGTTGACTCTTGCCAGTAAGCCGTCCGCCATTGCATTTGCGGTCACGTCGGCCGCAGTCCCAAACGTGTTATACCATGCAGAGATGTTATCCGCATAGAAAGCTGGGGGGCCACCCGGGACGTTTCTATCGTCGATCCATATTAAATCGCCAAACGCATAATTGGTCGTCACGGAGATGGTCAAAAACAAGAACATGAAAGAAGAGTAGATGAGGTAGAAATTTCTGCCCTTCATCTGTGGTCGTTTGAGCAGCAGACGACAGCAAAGGAAGTAGAGTGTCACGTCGACTCCTGGAGAGGGTTAGAAGTAACGGCAGAACCCGTATAATGGACGTGGCTACTCACCATAGAGTATAGAGGTGAAAATAATCCCGACGTACGTCGACCGTTCGAGGGTAAGCTCCGAGGAAGCCATTTCGGCGGATGGCAGTCAGGGAAGCGAGAGTGTTGACGGGTGTTCTGGCATCTTTGATGGCATCGAAGTTTATAGCATGGACTCCCCGGCCAGAAGTAGTCAACCATGCTGATGGACCTGACAGTCAGGTACCAATTGGAGAAACCACTAAATAGCTCCGGTTGTCAGCACGGCGAGCAGTGAACATCAATGAAGCACTGCTGCGGCCCATCTGTGGCCTTTGTACCTCACCGTTGGCAGCATCATGTGAAGTGGGTACTACCATTCTGAGACTCCGAGGACTCGCGTCACCCACTTATCTCCAACAATGTAAAAGGCGGCGAAGAACCCCAAAGTTCCATCCAGCATGGTTTCTCACACGGTCGCATTTACGTCGCTGCTAGGTCTCTTCGCTGCTACTTCCCTCATTTTCACGGGCACGCTGGTGCAATTCACTTTGTCGCACCAAGATCTGCCTTTGACTATCCAACAATTCTATGGTAGATGGTCTTTATCCCAACCACAAACTCGTGACGACTATAGTGTGTCTTGCTATCTACTTCTTCGATGGTGTATACAAACTGACATGACTACTGCGGCTTTCGAATGCAACATCTACAGCCTACGTCGACGATGATTTCCCACCTAAATTACCAGACTTTGACCCGGGCTATGTACAGATGGTAGTTGAAGAGAGTGTCAGGTTCTCCGTCTGGGATCCAGAAGCCTCTGCGGAATGGTTTTCGACATCGCCTCCTGGAGAGGGCTCCGTACGACTTGGTCCCGACGGCCGACTCTTCTATCTCTCGATGTTCCACGAGTTGCACTGCTTGCGACGATTTCACCAGTTGTTGAAAGACCCTCATTTAGCCGCGGATCCAGGAGAGCTTGGTCATGCTCAGCACTGTCTCAACTACCTTCGACAGCTGAGTCTATGTCGGGCGGACAGAACCCTGGAGGCAGGGAACTTTATCGACCGTAACTTCACCTCAGACAGAGTTGGGGCTCTTCACACCTGCAAGGATTGGAGTGCAGCATATGATCGAGTTACGTACGACTGGAGTAACTGGAAAGATGCAGTATCCGAGTCGGCTTCAGACAAGCTCTGAAGACGGACAGTCATTTAAGATTTAGGTTCTACGTAGCAATGACACCCATCAAGGTCATGACTTTTTAAACATCAGCGTTGTGACGGAGCTCCCCAAACTAGACCGAATTTGTGATCAGAAGAAGACGGTTGTTCTGCTCCGCAGCAGCACAGCGCGGCAGGGGGACCCGGCAGGAGCGGAGTATACATGTGATTGGTGGCAGTGGTTCCGTCGGGAGAAGCCGAGGGTAGAGGCAGACGGTACAACTCTTTACCTCTCCACAATCTTGGTAGGCCCATCAGTGGAAGCGCCAGCAGGGCCTGCTGACAGCCTGTGACATGTGTTCCCTTCGAATTCAATTCTGGCTGGCTCAACGTGTAAATCCTCGGATCTAGATTTACAATCGCCAGGATGAACTTGTCATGGTCTCGCCGCCGCTTGGCTATGTCCTGCTTTCTAAATTCTTACACAGAAGTAGAGTGGAGATATCGTTACTGACATGCTTGTGTTTCATAGGATTAATATACATATGGAGAATTCCGAGTCTCAACTCGTGGTTGACAACGTTGGCTGGCCGCCAACCTGTGCTCGTGCGTGCTATTTTAAAAAGCATACCTGGGCGGTCCAACTGCATGGTACTGTAGGCCAGTAGTGCTTACCTGTGCAAAATCCCATCTCTGGCGTTGAATTACTTCACGTCACCACCGCCACATTACAGCAACAAGGCGTTATCAAGGGGTTATAGTGGGTCGTTCGTCGTCGTCATCCCGCATCCCAGACCTACGTTCCCGGTACATTAACAGTCTGTCAATTTCGTGCAGCAGAATAAATTACAAAATGACGCTAGACACCCGAGGCGGATATTTTCCGCTAGAGAGTCATGATTCTTCGTCATCGTCAGAAGATATTGTCAATACACATTACAGTCCAGGTGGATTTTTTTTCCAGTGTCAGTATTGTAAAATTGACATGGCCTTCCAGGTTCTAACGAGCGATGGCCGCGTCTCATTTCTCGCTTCACATACCTGGCGACAGCGACGGTAGTCATGTGCACCATCGTGGATTTACTGGTGCTGCTTTACTTTAGCGTTCAGCTCCGTCTATTTGCCACCCCTGAATCAGGGCATCTGGAGCTGCGCAGCTCCTACATCAATTTGGATGTCCTTTACTCGAAAGGGAACGTCAGCAGTTCCCCACACGGGCCAATAGTTAATCACGTACTGTCTTTTGTCCAGGTGTCCTTGACGGAGCCTGAGAATGTCATACCAACATACCATACAGGTTTTTTCGAGCGACGGTTTGGCCCAGTACCGCTTATGGAAAGGCGACTTTTGGTCACACCACAGGCGAGTTTCTACTGGGTATTCGTCTGCGCACGGGAACTAATTAGTGTCGCCACGGAAGATTTCGACCGTTGCACAATTTAGAGCGATCGACTTTGGCATGGAGTCGTGCGCTCTGGCGATCGGTATCCCCCCTCTCAACGAGACAGACGGACAAGTTATGTACCCGCCAGCGTTCACACTTGACGTGTATACCCTACCTATCCGAGAGAGACTCAACCTACAGACCGTTTCATATTCGTCGCTGCCGAAGATGAAAACCCTGTTTACTCAGTTGCCACTCTCGGAAGGCACTATCGTTCAGACACCGAAATTTCCGTGCCGCACTCTCTCCTATCATACATTTTTCTTGGCATGTCCCCACCCAGACTGTCATCTTGACCTGATCCGAACATCGTACGATGAATCTGGTAAGTTGCTCGGTTAATGGCGCTCCCCAAGTTGCTGCCAAATTAACATGGAATCTAGGCCTTTTCATGTACCAATTTCAAACCATCTGACCCTGGCCATGATCAGGTTTCGACTTAGTAATTCGGGTCTTGTAGTGGTTGGTTAAAATTACATTACAGTACAACAATTGACGTGAAGTGCGCTGAAACAATCGGACTGCGGTCTGATGTGAATTCCCGAAAATAGCATCCACGGCATGCATCCTTTTCAAAGCTTCCTACCTCGTGCATCGGTGGGGAATGCGTGTTCAACTCGGTTGAGCAGCTCTTCTGGTTGTATGTCAGTGGCGCGAATCTGCAACGATGTAACCGACGACGACCGATTATATATAAATCGGACCACACCCGTGACAATAGATAATAGCTAGACCGGTGTTACAAAACCCGTGAAGAAGCCTATAAAATTACATGTTACCGTCCCTCCGTCATGCAAGACATCAAATTTAAAATCTCTCTTGTCACCACCCTTTCAGGTTTGTCTCTCTCCTCTGATCATTTGTCAGTGATAACGTTGGCACGTAGACCAAGAACTGGAAGATGTAGCGTCGGTCGCGAACATCGCATACCGCGATGCATGCTGTGAGTTATGCATACACACGCCTTGTTGGAGATCATCCCGTCTACTAGTACATACTTAGCTACATTTTTCGTACTTACATTAACTTACCATATTTGGACGACAGCGTCCGCTAACGCGCGCGTCCGCCCGTTCCGCTTTCTCCAGTCTCG
>JBBPJY010000994.1:0-11042 GCA_038088975.1 Xerocomus cyaneibrunnescens
CAACTTACAGGTGTGAGTTTGAGAAACGGCGACGTTCAGGATGGTATGGCATTTATTCCAAGTGCATGCAAGCTCTCAATGTTCTCGTACTGACTTTTCTTTGATGGATAAGCAACCTGGTATGTCCACTACGGTCTATTCAATCGAACATCAACATGGATGGTCCTGGTTTGGGCAATGATGTCCTATATGGCTGTACAAAGGAGAGAACCACCCAGATCTCGTATTCAGTCGTAGCTGGCCTCATGCCGCTTCTGAGCTGGTATCCATTCTTGTGTGTGGGGACCTCAACCATGCTAGACAATGTAGGGTTTCGATGTCCTCGTTGTCAGGCATACTTGATTTGGACATATCAGTGGCTCTTGTAATTTGGGGCACTGCCTCTTCTGCACACATACTTGCCCTACGTTCCGACATCCGTCTGCCTGTTTACCCTGGACACAGAAATGGTCAACGAGGTCATTTGCGCACCCCTGATCATTTGCAACCCGCTGCCGTCGTATCCCATCGTGCCTACCCAGAAAAGGTGTTTCTGTCAGAATGGAAAATGACCGCATGGGTAACATCGACGCGCGTTGCGTCCACGGCATGCTCGTCGATGGTACCCGTCCGTCTGTCTCTCCAAGCGTCGAGGACGCAAACGATGTTCGAAACCAGGGCTGACCCGTGGTACGCAGCGTTGCTTCGTAAGCATGTTCCTTTGTTCTGCAGGTCTGTTCGCACAGATTTTTCTGGTGCTCGTCACACCGACGACTCGGTCTCCATGTCTTGACCCTCGTCGTGTCTCGGCTATGTTGCATCGCGCCGACGGCTGATCCAAATCAAGTCCCGCTCTTCCGTCTTCCCGGCGCAAACGTGCTGTGGGCACAGAAAGATAGGGTACGTGACAGAACCATACTGATTTATTGAATCTATCAGTACCGAAACGAGCAGCGAAGGGGTCGGGTAAACGTCGTCGTCGTCGAAGAACCTGGCGTAGCCGCATGCAGGTTCGATGCCCTGTCCTGACGGTGCTTTGTACGACAAACAGCGCTGCGTTACCCCTCGTGCTCTCCCTAGATCGCTTCGGCTATTCCCTCGCGTCGCGTCCCCAACCTTGGTCCGTCTGATGTTCCAGTCATCCTGATACGCCTATCGAGCCAACGTTCGAGGTGCCAACACGTTTCCTGGTCCCCAATATTAGGCGTGACTGCGCCTGTCCCCATTCGAACTTTGTCACTACGCTAGTGTCCATCGCAGCACGCCAGCATCCCGTCCTTTACGACTGATATCGATCCGTCTGTCGACCAAACCCATCCAGCCCTTTCCCGAACCCGCCCATCCACGTCCAACAAATACGATCCAGTGCCGCAGTGAACGTCCTGTACGTGGGTCAACCAGTGGGTCGTTGTACGTTTATGACACCTCCATCGTCGCGACACGACTACATACATGCCTCGTCTAACTACCCCTTGATGTAACTATCTCGAGTACCACCAGATTATGATTAAGGAAAGTAGGAGGAAGGAGCGAGCGAGCGAGACTATTGCAAGGACAATCCGGCACTGGAAGAACGAGAGGCCAATGGACCAACCGTGAACGAGCGATGAGGATGACGATGCCTATTATATACTTGTACTGTTCGCCGAGAAAGAGGTGCAGCCCCCCTTCGAGGCGATGATGATGATGCGTGCGTAATCGAGGAAACCACGAAACATGGAAACGAACGCGAAAAAAAAAAGAAACAGAAACAGAGTGACCGTCCCCGCTTGAAATTTAAAATACAACGACCGCGCCACGTCCCCTTCCGTGGGTATCGCAACGGCAATGGCAACGTCGACCCTCCTTCCATCTCCACTCTCATCCCCACCATCTCCACCCCCAGTCTCCATCGGATCCCTACCTCACGCAGTCGGCGACACTGGTATAGCCTCCCCAGAAGACGCATTAAACATGGCCTTGAGCGCCAGCTCGTTCCGCTTCTGCCTCACCCTCTCCGCCTCCTCCGCGCCCCCCGTCATCTTGAGCTTCTTACCGCTGACGAACCCCGCCAGCTCGTTCTGAAACTCGTCCGACCGACTCGCCAGCTCCCGTTCCCGGTGCTTCTGGTTCGCTGCGATCGCCTTCATCCGGCGCTCCGGATCGACCGACGCGCCCCGAATCTCCATCATGACCGTACTCAGCCCGGTGTGCCCTTCGTCAGCCGGCGCAGGCTTGAACGCCCGCCCTCGTGCGCTGCCCCGCCCCGGCGTGGTCCCCCTCAACGAAATCACCTTTTGCACGTGCCCAAACACCTCGGAGAGCGCCTTGTGGTCCTCGCGCAAATCCGCCAACAGCTCCTCCTGGTGCCCAAGGAACCCCTGCTCCTCCACGATGTTCTGCAGCTCCTCCTCCCACGTCTTCTTCCACATTGGCTTGATCGTGTCAATGTGCTCCTTGAGACTCGCGAGCTCGGTTGCCGTCGACGCGACGTCGTCGTAGATCGCCTTGAGCACTGCGGGCTTCGGGGTCATTTGCCGCTTGATCACATCGTCCTTAAGCGCCTCGACCGTATCCTGCAGCTCCTCGATCTTGGTGAGCACATTCTGGCTCCGCGTGTCGAGCTTGGTCTTGCCTGTATCGATGTACGCCCGTGCACCGCCAACCTTGGCACTCGCGAGCTGCTTGACGGATTGGGTCTGCACGCGCAGCGCACCGAGCGACTCCTTGGTCGACTTCATGAACTCGGTGTAGAGCTGGCGCATGATCCCCAGATCGCGTCGGAGGTTTTGGACTTCGTCGAATTGGGTTTTGAGATCGTCCACGACGCGGCTCGAGTACTCAGACATGGCGGACGCGCCCGTCACTTGTGGTTGGATTTGGAGCGATTGACCGGTTGCTTGGGGGAAGATGAAGGGGTTGGAGTGGTGGTGGGCATCGCCGACGATGCGCGAGAGTCGGTGGGCGACGTGGGCGAATTGTTTTTCGGTGGGACGGTCAGCGACGGGCGTACTCTCGGCAAAGTCATGCGCGTAGATGGTGGAATTGAGTTGGAAGGACGACCGCCTGTTGTTTCCCATCGCGTTCCTGAGCTCCTTGAGATCGTTGGATAGTGTGGATATCTGTGCGTCAATGTGTTGCTTGATCTGATCCAATGCTATAAAGCGTACGTTTCGTTGAGCGAACGTCACTGCGTAGTACAGGGTCGACTCACGTTCGATGTTGAGCGACAACAGACACCTTTCCTTGACCTCATCAATGTCCTCCAGCTCGTACTGCACCCCGCTCGACGGATCTCGTATGTAAATAGCGGGAAAATTCTCCATCCCCGGATTATAAGAGAACTTGTCCACAAAGAGCACCCGAAGGGACGCAAAGGTCAGCCCGGGTTCGATCGTGACTTTCTTGACCTCCCGGCCGACTTGAAGGAACACCGGGAGTACCGTGGCCTGGGGTGCTTCCTCGGGCTCGACTTCCTCCGACAACCTACTGAGATTCGTCGGTGCGCGAGCCAGGGCTGGCGGGCGCGCAGCCTCGCCCACCGAGGGCGGCAACGGCGGCACAGGCGGTGTCACCTCCACACCCGCCGGCGACGGCGTGCGTATCATCTTTTTCGCTCCCTCTCGCTTCCCCTCTGGCTCGTCCGTCTCCGTCAACACCGCCAAATCCCCCGCGGTCAACGTCGACGACGCCGCCATCGACCGACGGTTGTTCGGGGACGACGCCGGCACCGACCGCTCGCGCGTGATCGCGCCGCCCGTCATCTTGCTGAAGTGGTACGTCGAGAACCGCTTAGACGCGCGCCGCTCTAGTGCCTCGCTCTTCTTGAGCGCGGCGAGCGAGCTTGCGACTGCCGGCACGTCGGGGGGTTCGATAGGCGGAGATCGTGGGGGCGAGGTGTCGGCGCTGTTGGTATTGCTCTCATTGCGATCTGGCGATGCTTCTTCGATCACGACAGTGGGGGGCGACTGCGGGGGTGGCGAGATAGGTTTGTCGACGAGGGAGTAGCGTTTGACGGATGCGGGGACGGGCGCGGGTTGAACGGGCGGCACGAAGGGCGGCTCTCTATCCGTCTCCGGCGTGGGTGGATAAGATGCACGTGGATTGGATAGCGTGCGTACGGGGTGCTCAGCAGCCTGCTGGGCATGAGACGGCGTATATGCTGGCTGCGAGTTCCGAGGCGGTTGGGACAAGCGGCCATTGGGACGACTCGTCGCCTGCCTGTTACTCGCAGGTGGGTCGTCGTCCGGTTCTTGAAACACCGGGGGTGGCGTCATGCGCGGCTGGGGTTGGGCTGGGGTTTGGGGTTGTACTTGGGATTCGGACAACTTCGAGGCATGAGAAGGCCTGCTCGGCTGCCGTGCGGCATGCACGCTCTCCCTCTCTTTCTCTACACGCTGTTCTTCGTCAATGTTTACCCGCGATGACTGCGAGCGGTGTTGCTTTTGCTCGCCGTCCGGCCTCGAGGCCTTGTCCGACCTCGAGGTGCGCGAGCCGGTGCGCGAGTGGGAAGAGCCAGACCGATGGCGGGACGGGTGCTGCTCGGAGACAATGCGACGGTACATGGATTGTTTGGTGCGGAGGCCTTGCAAGAGGCGCGTGATGATCGCGCGCACCTTGGGTAGATAGATCGTCAGATTGTCGGGGGTTGCGTCTTCGGCCAGACAAGTTTCGAGGACGTCACGTAGGTCTTCGGGGATAGACATGAGGTCGCTGGAAATATACTCGGCATGCTGCAGAGCGCGTGGTGATGTGGACGCACCTCATGTCTATACGGAACGATGCGAACGCAGCCACCGCTGCGTTGAAGTCATTGCCTAGACGGACGTAGACGTCGCTGATCTGGGTTTCGGTGAGCTGGAGATTGCTCCACATGGTCAGGGACTCGAGGAGCTGCTTTATGGCTACGAGGAGCCGGGTGACGGCGGACTCGACTGCAGGCTGCACAGGGAGCAGTGAGACGGCGAAACGGGTCAACGGGGGAACGTACATGTGCTGGACGTGCTGAGGAGGACGTGGAGGACGTGGAGGAGACGGACTGGTTGTCGCGGCGGGATTTGTGTCCATCGTAGGGCGGGGGCTGCTGGGGGGCCATTGAAGGATCAGAGTGGCTCGTCATGCTCGGTGGGAATTTCGACTCGAAACACAAATAAAACTATCCTACAACCCTATTGTACGGCGCAGCACCACTCCCAGCAATAATCAGCTCGTCCAACACCACATCGTGCTCAGTACGCTTGTACGTCTTGATCGTCTCCCCATAATCCGAGATCTCATACACCCGGAATCGTCGGTCAAACCTGTGATCCGTGAACAATCCGCCGTTGATGATCACACATCACACTTACCCAACTTTGCCGTACCCAGAGTAGGAACTGCAAGCAAACGTCCGTGATACAATCAATACGTGACACAAACCAGACTCACCCGCCACCTCCAAAGCACAACCACACGTCTTGCACTCGCTTACAGTCTTCTGTAACTGCAGCGCACGTCAGCAGACACAACCCGAAAACCATCATGCCACTCACTGTGACAATGGCCATTTGCGACGACCTTGACCTCGGGAATAATACCGCCGGCACGATGCTCGCTCTCCAGTGCCTTGAGCAATCCATTTTCAAGCATTCCGTCGCTTTTTTTCGCAGACCCCGGAGGCTCGAGTCCATGGAGCCCAAAGTCGAGTGGTTGGCCCGTACGGCTGTCCTGGTCTGGTGTACCATACGACTCTTGTCTAGATTAAGCAGATTAGGTCCAAACACCCGTCGAGAGGGCAGAGCACGTACAATGGAATATGGAAAAACATCAGAGCATTCGGTTTGGCAAGCTTGCGGGTCGTGGGTGCGATCTGCTCAGATTGTCGTTCCCACAAGTCGTCGGATGCGTCTGGTTGGAACGGACGTTCAATGGATTCAATCGAGCCGGATTGCTGGAGGAACCACTCGATTTGGTCCTAGCCACAGCCCATTAGCTTCCACGAGCTGTCACCGAGTGCATGCACTCACCGTGTGAATCCAGTCGTATTCAGTAGGGAAAAAGTACCCAAACCAATCCAGATACCCTTTCGAGTACGATCCAGAATCCAAAAAGTAGAGCGTCAACAGGTGTGTCATCGAACTATCAGCCGATATGAGCGCAAATATCCATCCCACGAGGGCGTTCGACGTACCTGTCCGCACTTCTGACCTTGAGGACGTAATTACCCACACCACGGATATCCTTGGGACCTGGCTCGACAAGGGAATACGGGAGGGCTTGCATCATCCTCATCTGTTCGGCTTTGACGTCCCCGTTCTCTTCGTCGTGGTTCCCAAACACAGCCGCCCACGGGATCTTTCTATCAGTCACCTCGGATGCAAATTTGGCGAGCACCGACTTGGGATCCCAAGACGTGCCTTGTCCATTGAGCTGATCACCAGTGAAGACGACCAAGTCGGGTTTTTCAATATCGAGGACGTGTCCCAACAGGGTGTTCGTGAGGTTGTCCGAGGCAACGCACGGATCGATCACTGTATCACGGCACGCGCCGCGGGCCACCGAAAAGTGTAGATCAGCGACCTGGAGAATCCTGAATCGACCATCTTTCGAAAAATGAAGTGGGGGTGCCCGCGGAACGGCTAAATGGCGAGCTTCAACGACCATGTGCGTGTTATGCCCAGCTCGACTTACGTTTGACGCCCCTTCGATATGTCACAAAGACGCTGGACACGCGGCCATCCTGTTCTGGGGTGACCGGTGGAAGCAGCTTTTCGAACCCAAACCACGGGCGGTCTTCACCAAAGAGAACATCGATCTCGGTGATAATATTGTTTTTCTCCTCTGCATTCATCTCTTGCATCGTCTTGCCCGTCTTGTACCACAAAAAGAGCGGTTTTGTACGCATGACGCCGTCCCGGATCGAGTGGTCGACTTTGACCCACGGGTCTGTGAGTGGGGTGGGCGCCTCCCCTGGTGGGAGGAGTAGGAGGTCGGTGATGAGGGGAATATCGAGACGCCGCGTTCGTCTGTAGTAGACGTTCTAGCGCACAAGTCAGCGCAGTCCGCATACACCCACATATTATCTCACCAAACTCCATATACCGTTCTCCTTGTTCAAGTCCCGATCGACACGCACCCATTTCCCCTTGATAGCATCCATCTCAGGGCTCGTATCGGGCGCACAAAAGTCCCCGACGAAGCCAAACGGTACCATGCACCTCGTGATCGCGATCTCGGATACTGGTACGGTCGGGGTTAGCGCTTGGACGCGGGATGGATGCGACGGGACGCACGTCCGGTGTCATGTGGCCAAAGAGGGACCCATGCGTCGGACGGGTAGCTCGAAGCGTCGTCTTCTGGCATCGTCACGTTCCACCAGTCTGTGGTGGTCGATGGCTGATCTTGCGGGGCACTCCCAGGCTGTTGGCCCCCATTGTCGACGGTTGTCACTAGGTCCCAGGACTGCCACCCGAGTCGCTGAGATATGCCTGGACCGGGTGTGGGTTGGTAGAGAATGAAAACAAAGGTGAGCAGGAAAGAAAAGGCGAATATGGCTCCCAAGGGCACGAACAGGGCCCTGAAGAAGCGAAAAATGCGACCGCAAAAGGCCATGGTCTCACCGAGGTCGATGTAATGAGAGGGTCCTGCTGCGTACGTGTCACACCCATATCACGTGACCTACTAAAATCGCTAGCTTCTCGACGTTTTTGCTGTGACCATCGCCGTCATGCAGTCCGTCAGACGCGCCCTGCGTCGGCTGTACAGCACCGCAGAGACCGCCCTCCCGCCCCATGCAGCCGCAGCCCGCGACGCCTCCACCCCGCTCGCCGTCCGCGCCCGCCGTCTCAAGAAACCACCCGAGCTCCTCCCCCCGCCCGACAGCCCCCTCACCCCCACCGAACACGCCACCTACATGCGCCAGCTCGCCAAGGGTCGCCTCCGCAAACAAGACGGCCGCGTCCCCACCCCCGCCGAATGGCTCGACGCCCTCAACGCCCGGCGCACCCGCCTCCGCGGCATCATCACCACCCCCTCGGACCGCACCCGCGTCGTCGGCCAAAAGATCTACTTGCCCAACACCATATTCAAGCTGGTGCGGAACCACACGCCGCGGGGAAATCCGTACAACCCGTACGAGGCGACGTTCCGGATCCCGCCGTCGGTCACCAAGACGGACGTGCGCTCGTACCTCTGGACCGCGTATGGCGTCCGGACGACGTACATCCGCACGGCCAACTACATCTCGCCCCTGCGTCGCACGCAGGTGGGCATGCGCCCCGTGGGCTCGCACAGGACGTACAAGCGCGCCGTCGTCGGCCTCGTCGACCCGTTTTATTACCCGCAGGACATGGAGGACATGAACAAGCTGGAGCGCGCTAAGCGGGAAAAGTGGCTGGAGGAGCGGTTCGCGCTCAAGTTGGTCGCAAGGATGAGGCGACACGAGTTGATTCGCATGTCTCAGGCTGGGAGCAAGACGTGGCGGTTCACGGGCCACGTCCGGAGGGACAAGATTTTGCAGTCGATCGCGAAGAGGAGGGCACTCGATGCGCAGGATCTAAAACAGGTCGAGGCAGAGTTGGCGAAGCGGAGGGCAGCCGGGCACGTCGTCCTGCGCGACAAGGGCTCCAAGGGACAGTCATCGAAAAAGAAGAAGAAAGCGTTGACCATATGATGACTGCATGTTCCCTAGTACATGTTGACAATCCGATGCTAAAGCTACACGTTATTGTCTTCCTTCCGATCTGATGTCCGCCCCCGCACGCCGCTCCGTTCCATGCTCCGAATCTAGTTCATTACGTTCGTCCTTGTTCTTCTTTCCCTCCGCGTTGGTGATGCTTTGCTTTATTAGGATGAATGGATGCTCAGGCGCGTTGGCCCGCTCGCTCGTATTCGAGCGACTTGCGAATCTCTGATAAATTCATTTGCCAGGGCGACGGTATCTCGCCCGTGCTAGTCCGGAAAGCCGCGCGTCAGCACTCCGATCGGATCACGTCTCGAAACGCGGGCACGGGCACGAACGGAGCAACGCGTCCGTCCCAGCACGGAATGGGGTTGAACTTACAACTCGCGCGACCGTTGGCGCATCGACGCGCGTCTCGACTCGCCGGGCATCTTGATGTGCCTCGGCGTACAAAAGATGTAGGATAGCTTGAACATGATAGACAAGGCCGGGGTCGTCAAGTTGAAGTTGGCAGAGCCCTCGAATGGAGGTAAGATGTAGAGAGAAGACGATTCGGATGCGAGAAAGCGTTATAATATAGGACGCGGTTTATCCGTCGTCCGTCGTCGCTGAGTCGTAACAAGAGTATGAGAAAGACGGAAATGTGAGTCCCAGTGGGAGCGTATGGGCGCAGATGTGTCGATATGAAACCCAACCCGCCCATACTTTTTATACGTTCGTCGAACCCCGTACGTACGCGGTCCGTTCATGGACACCGTCACTACCCGGCAACCAAAGCTACCGAACAGACCGTGAATGGAGGTTCACAGCCCTCCCCACCAACGCCATCGAGTGCGGTGACAAGGCACACAGCACGCGATCAGAGGAGCACAAATGCGGGTTCGATGACTAAGCACCCACTATGGAAGGTCCCGTCTTGGGGATGGGAACCGAACCGAACAACGACCCATTCTCCCGCTGATGGGCGGTGCGCGTAGCGGTCCAAGAAATGAACGTTTCATGTTGATATACGGATAGGGGGTTCGCTTGGGAAGCGTTTACGGGATGCGCCCTCAATGGACAAGCACACCACCGTCATTTATGGGCGGGTTGCCATCTTTATCGCGCCGTGGTGTGCGACTGTACATCCTAGAACTTTAGAAGCCGAGCATGAGACCGTACGATAGTTATGCTTTTTTCCCTCGAGGCATGCATTCTTCCCTAATGCATGGTATAATAACTCCTCGGAGAGGAGCCACTGACTCGTGATCTGTGGAATGCGAATTCGGGCACGTTCATGTGAGCCAGACTCGCAATTACCCGTCAAGCGTCGTTAAAGTATGGTTCTCGAACGTGCGACGCGTACGGAGGGTGCTCCCCGACGCGATCGAGATGTGCGCGGGATATCCAACGCCATCCCGTCTCGCTGTGTGCGATCTCGACAGCGCCATTCGATGATCCATGCACGAGAATGTCGATACAAAGTCCCGCCACCCAGACCTATTCACCTCACTTGGATAACCAGAATGGGGGGATGGTTGCGGTCAAGGCATTGGGAAATAGATCGAGGCGCCACCGCAGCAGAGAGTGTCATCAGATAAGTAGGCGTGACAACGTCCTAACGTGAAAGGAACTCGTCTGGGGTATAAATTACTTTCAGAGATGAGATACAGTCGAACTCCTTATAGGCCATACCCATCTGGATAAGCCACAAAGTACGGGTTATGAGGGGGTATACACTTTATGAAATTTTGGCCATCTGGCGAAAAAGTGGCAGTTAGTAGAATCTACCAGGCACTGTAGCTTCTTATTTACGAGTAAAATAACTAGTTATTTTAGTATCCTTCAGATCCTGCATGCCCAATGCATGAGTTTCTCGCCCAAATGCTCTGACAGGAACTTCCTCAAATCACACTAAGGCTCTTCAGAGAAACAACTGAAATTCTAAGACTGAAGGAAAAAGTGAGCAAAAAGGGCTGCCTTATAAACTAATCTACATGAGGATGACACACATAAGTCTAGACTAGCTATGTCATAACTACATCATGGCCTGGAATTGAGGCTATACCTATAATGTCATAGATATTGAAAATGAAGAGAGCCCTGGAGTCTGGATGGGGCTATGAAGATGGAAATGAAAGGCTACATCTAGAAGAATGGAAATGAAAAGGATGTGCCTATAAACTAAACTAGGAAATCTGTTATACAACTCTATAGGAGTTAATTGGAAACAATAACAGGAACTTCTGATGAGAATGAAAACAAATCTGTTTTATGAATTTACTGAGAAAGGAAACTTTCTTTATATGATGTTTTCTGGGTTATGTGATTATCTGTATGTTTATCTTGTTTTAAAGAGATGTGACTGGTCTCTAAGTATGGCAAGGGTGAAAGAATGTAAGTGAAAGAATAGGCTTTGGCAGTGAAGTTCTTTCATGCTTCCAAC
>JBBPJY010000996.1:0-11020 GCA_038088975.1 Xerocomus cyaneibrunnescens
CCATAGATTCTGCTTTGTATTTCCTCAGTTGGAATATCAACATAACTTGATGTTCTCTCCATTTGACCTCAGTCACTGTGCAACTACTCCAACCACCCTCCAACCTCTGACCCTTCATTCACAAATTTGGAACACTGAATCCCTTGCAAGGGTGCACCACATAAGGTGAAGCTGAAGTCCCATCTGACCCCTTTCACAACTCTGCCTCTTTAGAGTTCCTTGGAGTTTGTCTGACCTATAGTTTAACAGTATATTCAAAGTCCCTCTTGCAATGGATTCCCTATGACTACCTGTGTCACTTGATCATGCATTAGAGCAATCACCAATGCTCCAACCTCCCCCTGTTTTAATCCCTTGAACACCTTCAGCAGCAACTGCCTAGGTCCTGACATTGTCGATCAGTTCTACAGCTTCTCTGCCTGAAGAAACAACTCCACATTCCAAGCATGTGCCTGCCCAGACTCTCCTACCCCTGGAGCATGCATTGAGGAACTGACAAACAATGGTGATGAACTCTTCACCAACATCTCCTCCTTTCACACCCCTGGCCATCACAGCAATCCCAGAAATCCAGGTGAGCCTGGTGATGATCCCCCCAATGACCCCAATATCCTGGAAGACAACTTCTTCCTAGAAAAAGATGATAGAGAGCACATTCCACGAGATACGCTTGCCAAACTGGCCAGCACCATCTGGGTACTTGCCTGCTCATCAAAGAAGTCCTCTGAGCCCTTGCAATGAACCAAAGTCCGAGAACTGGACCAGTTTGATGGGACAGACCCCTGCAAACTCTAGGTTTTCCTTGTTTAATGTGAGTTGAACTTCCAAGATCGCCCCAAGGCTTTTGCCTCCGACCATAGCAAGGTCATATTTGCCCAGTCATACCTCATGTTATGATTCATCATTTCTTCCAGGTTAGCTGCACCCTGGAATGTCTTAGGTTGGCTGTGCCCCAAGATGATGACTGTCTAACTTGCCATCTGGTAGGTCGAGTATGCTGACTTCTTTTCATTCTCATGCCTGTTGTTTGCTTTATCTCTTTGTCTCCTACCTGCTCAGCTTTCCCTGCTTCCTGGACATTAGCTTTTATCATTGTACCTCTCTCTTGGTGATGATGTGTTCCCCACTGCCACTTAGAATGTTCTCATAGTTTTTTTCTGCTTAGTCATTCCCATTTCCCTTCTGTATATATATATTGCATCTCGACTCCAGTGTACCTTAAGCTAGTTCTATGCAATCCAAGCATTAGTTTTAGCCTCCAGTCGATCTGAGTGATCTGACTGCATCATTGATTCAAAACTCAGTGCTGCCACACACCAATTCACCATTGTTGTTCATGTTCTGGCTGAAGTTGACACTCCAGCATAACAAAAGAACTAGCTTCTCCACCATTCCTCCCTGTCTAGGAAAACTCCTCTTTCACCATTGAGCAGTCTCTGGAACAAGCACTCTCTAACCTCTGGTCTGCTAGACCACCCCCAAATCCTGCTCCTGAAGATTCTGATATCGAGGCAACCTCAGATCACAAGGAACCCTCTCCTATCCTGGCTTTCAGACAACTACAGTGGGCTGATGCTCATCCCCCTATAGACTCCTCCATTCTCCATACTCCTAGGAGAGTTGCTGGGTCATTGGCTCGCCCTCCTGAGGAACTCTCTCACTGTAGACAACCTCCTACTGGGTCTGTCTTTGCTCTTGCATTATCAGGAACATCTGCCCCTGTACATCCAGTGCTGTCTGGATCTAATATCCCCATTGCTGCAGTGCTGCCTGCTTAGCCCCTGCCTGTTGCTGTGTCATCAGCACAACCCATTGCCACCACCACCACACCATCTGGACAACCCCCATCTGCCCCACCACTGTCATCAACTGCCATGTCGAACCCTACTACTACCACCACTGTCCCCCAAAAAGAGATCAGAGCAGGTCTCCATGGAGACTTCTCAGGCAAATCTGAGGATGTGCCCCATTGGATCAAGGCCATGAAGGCCTACTTCACAGTCAACTCGTCTGTTTATGACGATGTCACCAAAATCATGATCACCCTGAACAAGATGAGCAAAGGGTGAGGAGCCACCTTCTCTGAGTGGTGGTTCAACAAGATAGATGACCCCAAGGTCAACCCTGCTGAAAAGACCTTTGACAAAATTGCCACAGACTTCATCACCACCTTCTTCCCATACAACTGAAGGGCACATGCCCATCATGACCTACTCTTCCTTAAGCAAGAACCTCAAAAAGATACAAATTTAAAATGGACCAATGGGTTCCATGAGTACATTGCTGACTTTAAAGCCACTGCAGATATCTCTGACATCACTGACCAAGAAACTCTCATGTACTACATCAGCATGGGAATCAAGAACTGACTTGCTGACAAAGTCCTCCTTGAGGAGACTTGCCTTACCACTCTTGATGACTGGATTGAGAAAGCTCACACTGCTTATGATGCCTTTGATGCTAGAGACATGCTCCAAAAAGGGATCCATGCCTTTGCTGGAGGACCCTCCTTCTCCTTCCCCTGTCCACCTTGTGACCCCAATACCATGGACATTGACACCCTAAACCTATTGCTGGTAGAAAGAGCTCAATGTCTCAAAAACCACCTTTGCTTCATCTGTAAGAAGGAAGGATGCTCCACCTGGAACCATCCTCACACCACCTCTACCACCCCCCACCACCATGTCCCCCTTGCTCCCCCATGCACATTCAAGCAACTGAAACTACTCCTGCCCCACAAACCACCAAAAAATCTAAACTTGCCAACTATGTCTGAACCCTTAAAGGAAAAGGGAAGGACCCCACCAAAATCCTGGCTGTTCTCAAAGCCTGCTATGAAGAAGACAAGACCCCTGAAGGAAAGGAGGAGATCACCAGAATTAAGGAGGTCTCTGATGAGGATTTTTGATAAGAGAGGTGTTACGCTGGAGTGTCAACTTCAGCCAGAACATGAACTATGACACTGAATCAATGTGTGGCAGCACTGAGTCTTGAATCAACAGCATAGTCAGATCACCCAGATTGACTGGAGGCTAAAACTAACACTTGGATTGCATAGAACTAGCTTAAGTTACACAAGAGTCAAGATGTGGAATATATACTGAAAGGAAATCGAGGTGACTAAGCAGAAGGAAACTATGAGAACATTCTAAGTGGCAGTGGGATACATGTCATCACCAAGAGAGAGATATGATGATAAGAGATAGTGTTCACGAAGCAGGAGGGAAGTGGAGTGAGCAGGAGATAAAGGGATAAGGCAAGCAATGAGCATAAAAATGAAAAGAAGTTGGCATATCTGACCTACCAGATGGCAAGTTAGACAGTCATCATCTTGGGGCACAGCCAACCTAAGACATTCCAGGGCACAGCCAACCTGGAACAATGATGAATTGTAACAATACCCCCTTAGTATGGTCAAAGACCTTCTTCGACTTTCCATTTAGTCCCAGTGGTCAGTGAGATTGTCCTGGGATTGGTATTCTAGGACTGTGTTGACTTCCTGATCAGCATTGTCATATGATGCGCAGAGTTCCTGCTCAACTTGGATGGGGCAGTTGTCAAAGATATGTCCAGTGTGGCCACAATTGGCACACTCTCATAAAGGGCAATGAGAGTCATAATGTCTGAACTGATGACAAAACTTGCACAGGAGCATTTCACAGTATTGGGGAAAGTGACCAGGGGCCCATTGATAACAGACCCCACATTGGTTGCAAGGGCAGTAGACTGTGTGGTGATTAGTACTGCAGCACACTTGACAGGTCAGGTGGACAAAGGGGGTGTGTGCGAATGAGATAGGGATGGCAGTCTGGGTTGGCCAACTACCGGCTTCAACAGGTCCCCAGAAAGACAGGTAGTTCACCATTGAGGGAGAGGAGGAGGAGAGTCATTCTAGAAGAGGAGCAGAAGAGGTAGGCAGGATGTTGGCTTCCAAGCATGGAGAGGAGGTAGGTGAGGGGGTGGTGGGCATGGTAGGTGGTGAAATGGGGAGAGTGGGGTCATTGTCATCATCCAGGTATACTTTATGCTCAGTGGGGGAGAGGGTGATGAATATGGGATAAAAGATGCAGTATGTGATGCCAGGGGGTAGCCAGGAGACATACCAATGAAGTCCTCCATAATGCAGGGCATCAGTGATGCTAGACAGGATTGTATCCATTTCCAGATAAAATGAGGAGAGGATTCCATTGGGGAGTCTAGCAGGGGTGAGGGTATGATGGATGGTGATGACAGAAGAGACCTGGTTGTGGAGGCGGATCAAGATGAAGATGAGGGGGTTGACATGGCAAGGAATAAGGCATTTGAGAGAGAAAAGAATCCAAGGAGTGGTAAGGATGGTGGTATAGAGAAGTCGCCATTGAAATTGGGGGAGGCAAGCAGGGTGCAAGTGATGGGTGTAGAGATAGGTCTGGTCTTCAGGGGGTATGGGCATTGTTGGGCTAAGCATGGTGAGGGGTGGATGTGGGATGGAAGATGACAAGGAGAACAGTGAGGGGGATGACTATGGTGAGGAAGAGGAGGAGGGCAATTAACCAGGCCAGTTGGTGCCAGGTATGGAGTTCCATGGTTACCATCATGGCAGGTGGTGGTGTTTATAGTCACAGAGGAGGAAGGCCACATGGGAGAGATTTGATACCAGTTCCCAGGTATTCTTGGAGGAGGGATACCCTTTTCATTTAATGAGGAACTTTCGACAGAGTTTTGTTCCTCAATGTCCAAGGATCACTTCAACTTCAAAGTGTTCTTTGTCATCAATTAAGTCAGGTGGGGGTGGAGTGTTGGTAGGGCTGTGGGTAGAGGTTTGTTTAAATGGGGAAAGAAGGGAGGCATGGAACACATCATGAATCTTCCAGGTGGGGGGTAAGCAGAGTTTATAGGAAACCGGGGAGAGGACTTGGGTGATTTCAAAGGGGCCCTCTTATTTTGGGGTGAGCTTGTGAGCAGGGTAGTGTAATTTCAAATTGGTGGCCTCAAGCCAGACCTTTTCACTGATTTTCCATGGATGGAATCTGGAGTGGATCTGCTCCCTCATTTGTCTCTGAGCTTCTTGGTGAGCAGCTAGGGCTTCATTGTGGATCTTGGCTAGGGTGGATAAGCAGGTGGATAATGTGGGAAGGAATGTTTTTCTGATAGGAGGATAAGCCTTGGGTTCATATTCCATCATTAAGAAGAACGGGGATGATTTCATGGAGGAGTGGGAAGCAGAGTTGTGTGCAAATTCTGCCATGGGGAGGAGGTTTGGCCATTGTTCTGGGCATCCTTGGCAGAAGATACAGAGGTAGGTTTCGAGTTCTTGGTTAACTTGTTCAGTTTCTCTGTCAGTTTGGGGATGATAGGTGGAAGACAGCTTGAGGTCATATTGGAGAAGTCTGGCTAGCTCTCTAGCAAAAGTGGAAGCAAATTGGGGGCCTTGGTTAGAGATGCATGAGTCATGAAGGCCAAATCTTGGGAAGACATGTTTGAAAAAGAGGTTGGCTACTCTGGCCGCATCAATGGTTTTGGAGCAAGGGATGAGAATCACCCCCTTAGTAAGGCCATGGTTGACCATGACCAATACTGAATCTAGGAAGTGGATGCAGGGGAGGCCAGAGATGAGATCAATGGAGATCTATTGGAAGGGGCAGGTGCAGGAGGACAGCAGGGGGGTCAATGGAGATGTGGTGGAGTGGGTGTTTATTTTGTTCTGCTGACAAGTGGGGCAGCTGGCAATATAGTTGCAAACAAAGGTGGAGAGACCTGGCCACCAGTAGTCATGGGCGAGGAGTTGAGTCATGTGGAAGACACCCCCATGAGCCCTTGCTGGGGAGGAGTGGATGGTAGCAACCAGTTCCCATTGTTTGGGTGCTGGGATGTAGAGGTGGTGATGGAAGTATAATTTGCCCTCATGGAACTCCCAGTTAGTGAGGGAGGATTGAGGAAATAAGGGAGATCCGCTTTGGGCAGCAGCAAGGGCATGGGTGACCAGAGGGTCAGTAAAGGATGAGGTGGAAATCTTATCAGCTAGGGCAGTGTCGAGGGTGACAATAATGGTTAGCTTGGGGAGGATGGGGGAGTCCATGTTATCAGTGAAGGTATCTACAAAGTCCTTGTAGGACAGGGCATTGGCCAGGCCAATCTGTGAGCCAGGGATGACTTTCCAGACAAGATCAAAGTCCTGCAAGAATAGGGACCAGCAGGCCTGTTGGTGGGACAACTTGTGTGGAGCTTTATAGAAGGACAGATTCTTGTGGTCTGTCATAATGGTGACTGGGTGAGCTGAACCTTGGAAGTAATGCCATCAGGCAGCAAGGGCTTTGATGACAGTGAGTAGCTCTCAGTTGTAGATGTCATAGTTCCATTGCACATCAGAGAGGGTCAAAAATAGGTAAGCACAGGGGTGGAGGTTGCCATTGGTGTCTGGCTGCATCAACACAGCACCCACTGCATGCAATGAGGCATCTGACATGATCGTGAATGGGGTGGCAGGGTTGGGGAGGAGAAGCACTGGCTCTTGAGTGAAGAGAAATTGGAAGTGATGGAATGTGTGTTCCTGGGAGGGTCTCCAATTCCATGGCTCCTTGGTATGAGTGAGGAGATTGAGGGGTTGGGTGAGGTCTGAGAAGTTTGGGATAAATTTGTGGTAGAAATTGCAAAATCCTAGGAAGGATTGGACCCCTTTTATGAAGGTGGGAGGGTTCCACTTGGTGATGGCATCAACTTTGATGGGGTCCATGCACACACACCCTCCACTAATGATCATTCCAAGGTACTTGATCTCCTTTGTCTCAAAGGTACACTTTGAGGGTTTGAGGATGAGGTTGTATTCCTGGAGATGTTGGAGGACAAGGCAGGTGTGGTGTCGGTGTCAGTCGAGATCATCTTTGGATGCAATTCTGAGATCATCCATATAGATCTTTAACCATCCTTCAGTGTGATAATCAGCAAAGATGTGATTCATGAAGGCCTGGAAGGTGGGGGGAGAGTTGCACATTCCAAAGAACATTACTGTTGGTTTGAAAAGGCCCTCTGGTGTAATGAAGGCTGCCTTCCATTGGTCCTCCTCTCGAATGTGGATGTTGTTGTACCCCCACCTGATGTCAAATTTGGTAAAGATATTGCAGTCCTTCATGTCATCAATGAGGTCATCAATGCAGGAGAGGGGGTAAGCATTTTTGATGGTGTGTTCATTGAGATATTGGTAGTCCTGACAGGGGCAGAGGAAGCCATCCTTTTTGGGGATGAAGCAGAATGGAGAGGCTTGGGGGGATTTTGATGGGACTATTCTCTCAGTGGCAAGATTTTCGTCAATGAAGGCCTTGCAGGCCTCTCATTCGGTGGGGGATAGGGAGTAGATCTTGGCTATCTTTGGAACAAAGGTGTCCTTTAGGTCAATGGTGTGGTCAAATGCTCGGTGTGGAGGGAGGGTTTCTGGGGTTTTATCGATGATTACATCAGTGAAGTCTGCAAAATGGTGGGGAATTTCATGGGGGGGGTTGTTGCTGCAATGGCCAGTTCTGTGGAGAGAGTAGTTTTGCAGATGAATTCTCCCCACAGCCAGGCTTCTCACTTCCAAAGTCCATCCCTGATCTGTTTGTTTGGGTCTATTCCCAACCAGCAGATGAGGTATCTGGTTGGGATGGTGTTGAAAGATTTTCAAGGAGGGTGGTCAATAGGAAGCAATAATTGTCCCAACTTCCAATTAATCCTTGGGTTATGAGCACACAGCCAGGGCATTCCAAGGATGATTTGAGCCTGGCCTAGTCCTACAATCATTAGGTCCAGGTCTTGGGTGAAGGAGTCAGCAACAAGGTGGATGCGAGCCTTTGCTCTGATGGTTCCTTTGACATTTGGGGTTCCATCCACATTATGGGCTATTTTTGGTTTAGGAAGATGGGCAGTGTGGCAGGAGAGCTCGGCGACCAGGGCAGGATTGATGAAGTTTCCTGTGATGCCACAGTCAATAAGGGCAGTGGTTTCAATGGTTTGTGCTCCATGAGAGAGGGTAATGGGAACGTGGATTGCTCTTTCAGTGGTAGATGATAAGTGTACAGGAGCTATAGTATGAGAGGGAGATGCTAAAGCTTCCTCTCCATTCAAAAATCCTCATCAGAGATTTCCATGATTCTGGCAATCTTATCTTTCTCCTTAGGAGCTTTGTTGTCTTCATAGCAGGCCTTGAGAACAGCGAGGATTTTGGTGGGGTCCCTCTCTTTTCCTTTAATGGTCCAGACATAGTTGGCAAGGTCTGATTTGGGGGGGGGGGTTGCGAGGCAGGGGTGGTTTCTGTCACTTGAATGCACATGGGGGAGTGAGGAGGACACGGTGGTGGGTTGGTGGTATGAGGGTGGTTCCAGGTGGAACATTCTTCTTTTTTACAAATGAAGCAGAGGTGATTCTTGAGGCATCTGGCTCTTTCTACAGAAAAGATGTTTAGAGCATCAATGTCCATGGTGTTTGGATCACGGGAAGGACAGGAAGAGGAGGAGAAGGGGAAGGACCCTCCAGTGAAGGTATGAATCCCTTTTTGGAGCATGTCCCTCACATTGAAGGCCTCATGAGCGGTGCAGGCTTTCTTGATCCAGTCATTGAGAGTGGTGGGGCAGGTTTCTTCAAGGAGAACTTTATCAGCAAGGTGGTTTTTGATTCCCATGCTGATGTAGTACATGAGGATTTCTTGATCAGTGATGCCAGATATGTCTGTGGCAGCTTTAAAGTCAGCAATGTATTCATGGAATCCGTCAGTCCACCTTCCATTTGTACCCTTTTGGTGTTTCTGTCTGAGGGAAAGTAGATCACGGTGAGCCTGTGCTCGCTGGTTGTTTGGGAAGAAGGTGGCAATGAAGTTGGTAGTGTTTTTGTTGAAGGTCTTTTCAGCTGGGTCAACCTTTGGGTCATCTATCTTGTTGAACCACCATTCAGAGAAGATGGCTTCTCGCCCCTCACTCATTTTGTTTAGAGTGATCATAATTTTAGTAACATCATTGTAGATGGAGCTATTGATGGCAAAGTAGGCCTTCATGGCCTTTATCCAGCAGGGTGCATCCTCTGACTTGCCTGAAAAATCGCCTGGGAGACCAGCTCTGATTTTTTTGGGGGGTATGGTGGTGATTGGGGCCAGGTTTGACATGGCAGTCGATGATGGGGGTGGGATGGACAGGGGTTGTCCTGATGGGGCAGTGCTGGTGGTTACAAGGGGTTGTATTGTCAGTGCAGCAGCAGTGAATGAAGACAATGCAGATGACACTGTGACAGTGAGGAGGTTGGATCCAGATGGCATTGGCTTTACTGGGATAGAGGTTCCTGACGACACAAGGGCAAAGACAGATCCCATGTGGGGGTGTCTATGGTGAGAGAATTCCTCAGGAGGGCAAGCTGAAGGCCCAGCGACTCTTCTAGGGGTATGAGGGATGGAGGGGTCTACAGGAGGGCGAGCATTGGCCCACTGTAGTTGCCTTGTGGTAGGGGTAGGGGAGGGTTTTTTGTGATCTGAAGTCTCCTCAATATCAGAATCTTCAGGAGCAGGATTGGGAGGTGGTCTGGCAGACCAGAGGTTAGAGAGCACCTGTTCCAGGGACTGCTCAATGGTGGAAGAGAAGTTTCCCTAGACAGGGAGGGATGATGGAGAAGCTAGTTCTTTTGTTATGCTGGAGCGTCAACTTTAGCCAAAACATGAACTATGACACTGAATCAATGCATGGCAGCACTGAGTCTTGAATCAACGGCACAGTCAGATCACCCAGATTGACTGGAGGCTAAAACTAATGCTTGGATTGCATAGAACTAGCTTAAGTTACACAAGAGTCAAGATGTGGAATATATACTGAAAGGAAATCGAGGTGACTAAGCAGAAGGAAACTATGAGAACATTCTAAGTGGCAGTTGGATACATGTCATCACCAAGAGAGAGATATGATGCTAAGAGATAGTGTCCATAAAGCGGGGGGGAAGTGGAGTGAGCAGGAGATAAAGGGATAAGGCAAGCAATGGGCATAAGAATGAAAAGAAGTTGGCATATCTGACCTACCAGATGGCAAGTTAGACAGTCATTATCTTGGGGCACAGCCAACCTAAGACATTCTGGGGCATAGCCAACCTGGAACAATGATGAATCATAACAAGAGGAAGCTTTGACATCTCCCTCTCATAATATTGCTCCTGTACTTCTCTCATCTACTACTGAAAGGGCAATTCGCATCCCCATTACCCTCTCTCATGGAGCACAAACTGTTGAAACCTCTGCCCTTGTTGACTATGGGGCCATTGGAAACTTCATTGATCCTGCCCTAGTTGCTGAACTTTCATGCCCCACTGCTTGCCTCCCCAAACCAAAGATTGCTCACAACATAGATGGAACCCCAAATGCCAAAGGAACCATCAGAATGAAGGCTTACATCCACCTCTCTGCCAACTCCTTTACCCAAAACCTAGACCTAATGGTTGTGGGACTAGGCCAAGTTCAAATTATCCTCGGGATGCCCTGGCTGTGTGCCCACAGTCCAAAAATCAATTGGAGGCTAGGATGCCTATTCCTCCCAACCAATTGCCCCCCTCAAAAATTGTTTGACATTATCCCAATCCACTACGTTATCTGATGGCTGGGGGTCGACCCAGACAAATGAATTTGAGATGGACTTCATGATCAAGATGCCTGGTTGTGAGGTGAATTCATTTGCAAAACCACTCTGTCTACAGAACTTGCCATAGCAGCAAAGAACCTCCCCCTGAAATCCCTGCCCATTTTGCAGATTTTGCAGATGTGATCACAGACAGAACCCCAGAACATCTTCCCCCACATCGTATGTTTGACCACACCATCAATCTGAAAGACACCTTTGTCCCTAAAGTAGTGAAAATTTACTCCCTCTCCCCCGCCAAGTGGGAAGCCTGTAAAGCCTTCATTAACAAGAACCTCACCATTGGGCACATAGTCCTGTCAAAATCTCCACAGGCTGCCCCATTCTTTTTCATCCCAAAGAAAGATGGTTCTTCATGCCCCTGCTAGGACTATCACTATCTGAATGAACGTACCATTAAAAACATA
>JBBPJY010001001.1:0-10929 GCA_038088975.1 Xerocomus cyaneibrunnescens
GGAGGCGAATATACGAAAGTGCTATAATCATATCTGGCTTCATGTGCCTCCTGACAAATGCATGGAATGACAAGTCTAAATATGCTCAAGATGAGATAGGAGCACTTCAATACCAAGGAATGGAACTCTGAGATGTGAGGCAGAGGAATGGACAGGGATACAAAATTAGTCAGGGCAGAGAGGAGGGGACAACTTAAAGGTTAGAGGATAAATATGACAGTGTTCCCCTGTCAAACTATGGTCAGATGTACTTCAAGGAACTCTGAAAAAGTGGAGTTGTGAGGGGGTCAGACAGGACTTTGGCTTCACCTTATGTGGTGTACCCTTGCAAAGGATGCAGTGTTCTGAATTTACAGACAGACAGTCAGAGGTCGGAAGGTGGTCAGAGTAGTTGCACAGCAACTTAGAGAGCTGAGGTTGAATGGAGAGAACATCAAGCTATGTTGATATTTAAACTAAGAAAATACAAAGCAGAAGCTACAGAGTTTATATATGGAGGGGAATTGAATGACTAAGTCCAAAGTTGAAAAGAACTATATACTGGAATGTCAGGAGCTAAGTAGTACTGGAGTGCAGCCTTGCAGCTGTGCTGATTGGTAACAGAGTTCTGAGTAAGCAGACAGTGAAATGTAAGTAGATGAATAACAGAGTTAATTCAAGAACGAGTCATAGTAATTTACTAAGGTCAGAGTCTGAGTAAGGTAAGCAGAGAGAAACAGGGAAAACAGTTCAAAGGTCATAGTGGAGTTGGTCTGGATGGACCAGAGATGGACTTGTAAGTCTGGGATATGACAATATTTCCTACTTAGGCCTGAACCCCTGAAGGCCATTTGAGGGTCACATAACACTGTTGATTTGTTGAAGTTGGAGTGAAGTGTGATTACCTGTGCAGTATAAAGTCTGGGTGGACTACAGGTCAACCCCTTAGTTACAAACCATCATGTCCAACCTCAGCAACATCACCAACTGGGAAGATGTGCATTTGGCAAAGAATGTCAATGATGATGATGATGACCTTTGGAATATGAAGGCAGTAGAGTGGAGGGCACAGAAGGAGTTGAAGGAGTGGAGATGCATGGAGGAGGCCAAGAGGGCTGAGGAGGAGATCACAAGGTGTAGGGCAGAGACCAAGGCAACAGCCAGGGTGAGTTGCCCTCACTCATCAGCAAACATGGCTGATGGAATGCAGGTAGAGCAGGTTGCAAAGGATCAAGGCTCCAGTATGGGGAAGGGGTGCATAGAGAAGCCATCAGAGTGCTGAAAGTGTGAGAGGTGGGGCCTGGACTGTGTCCTGGGCCCTGGTAAATCTACCTCCTGTGTGGAGTGGCAGGTGGTAAAAGCTAAGTGTGAGCAGCCTAGAAAGCAGAAGATGGAGCAGCAAAAGAGAAAGTAACAGGATGTGGAAAAGCCAGGACTGAGTCAAAAGAAGGCAATGTCCAAGAGGGACAGGTCAGAGAAGGGGTTAGAGATATTGGAGTGTGCCTGGATCATTGCAGGAGAGATCTGTAGCCACCAGGAAGCAATGAAGGGGCAGCTCAACCACCTTACCTTCCTGGTAGAGCAGCTGGTAGAGCTGAAGATGGTGGAGATATACATGGAGGACAAGGGCAAGGGGAATAAAGAGAACAAGTAGACAGAGAATGGTGAGGAGGATGCAGAGGGAGAAGAGGAGAGTGGAGAAATGAAGGGGGATGAAAATACCAAAGCAGATAGGCCAAAGGAGGCCAAAGAGGTAGAAAACATAGTATAGTGGTTTGTTTTTTTTGTTTTCTCCTGCAAATAGTATCATTACATCAGAACTTGGCATGAGGTCTAGGCTTTTTCAGATACTGAAGGTGGAAATCCAAAACAAGTTCTAAGGTGTGACTTAATTTCATTGCAAGTAGCCATGAAGTTTCTTTGTCAGTTCCTTCATACATATTCTGACCAGCAGACTAGGTACAGGAGCTTGCAGTTCCTTTGTCTCTGGTCATCTTGAAATTTAAAATTTTGGAGATTTCATATTTCAATTCACTGTCCACCTCGACTGGAGGCAGGGGTTATTGAACATGGTTCAGAATTGTATTTGGAGTGGTGGGTTCCAGCTGGAAGACATGGAAGACTGGGTGTACAGACTTCATGTTTTCTGGAAGCTGGAGAGTAAAGGAAAGAGAGCCTGTCTGTGTGATGATTTTGTAAGGACCTAAGTTCTTCTCAGAGAGTTTTTTAGATGGTCATGTTGAGCAGAAGTACATTGCCTTGATGACAACCTGGTCACTAACCTTGAATTCCAGTGCTGGAGTTTGCTTGGCATTCACAGGTCCTTGGTATTGCTGCTCAGTAACAGCAATCTCTTTTCAGAGGAAGTTGTGGAGGATGTCCAGGTGTTGATGGAGTACTCCCAGGCTTGGGTGGAGGTGAGGTCATGCTTGGGGTGGACAAAGATGTTTGGGTGATAATCTTATTAGTAAAAAATGGGAAAACACCTGTTGTAGCATTTGAAGCATTGTTGTATATGAACTCCATGAGGTGCAGGAGTTCAGACCAATTGTCTTGTTGGTAGTTACAATATCCGCAGGTACTGTTTCAATGTCTGCTTTATTTGCTCAGTTTGTCCATCACCCTTTAGGTGGTAGCCGGAGGTGAAGTGGAGCCAGATGTCATGCACTTTTCCAAGGAAGTGGAAGAAGTGGGAGACAAATTCCAAGCCTTGATCAGAAGTGATGTATGAGGGGACTCCATGTTTGAAAAAGACATGGAGGAGGAAGTGTTTAGCTAGCTCTGGGAACATTATCTTGTTGTCTGTCAGAATGAAGATATATTGCTTGAACAGTCTGTCCATGATGACTAGGATGACAGTGTGTTCAGAGGATAAAGAAAGCTGCTCAATGAAGTCCATGGAGATTGAATTTCATGGCTTCTTGGGAATTGGCAGCTGTTTCAGGAGTTCATAGGGCTTATGCCTTGGGACCTTGACTTGGGCACAGGCTGTATAGAAGAAGACATACTCCTTGATGAATGTCTGGATGCCCAGCCAGGTGTATTCATGGTGGATGAGTTCCAATGTCCAGTTTTGTTCAAAGTGACCAGAGAGTGAATGGTCATGCTTATACTAGAGGGCTCAGAGGCAGACATTATTAGCATTGAAAATGTAAATGTGATCATCTAGGCATAAGAAGCCTTTGAAGTCTCATGGTCCAGCGGAAATTGGAGGGTTCAGAGTTGGACATATAGATGGCTGCAAGAGGGTTGGAGGGAAGAGCAGACAGGATGTCATTGTGAAGGGACTCAATATTGAACAATGAGCTGGCCTGAAGGACCAGAGTTATGAGTATTGTTGCCCTGAGGAATGACATGAGCTGCTCTTGCATGAAAATGGGGTGAAAATTCTGAGGGTTGATGCAAGTGTAGTCCCTATCCCCAGTTTTGGGATAGACATCCCAACATGTGAGGGACTTGGGCCTGGCCCCTAAGTGTCTGGGGTGGAAACAAATGACCATATTGAACTGCAAGAGGAACTCTGACCACTGGGCTTGATGCCCAGTGAGGAGTTTCATGATAGTGAACTATTTTAAGTTCTTGTGGTCAGTGACTACATTATTAGAGTTCTGAAGTCCTCAAGATAGTGCTGCCAAGTCCAGAAGGACTTGAAGATGGCTAGCAACTCCTTGTCATGGATATTATAATTGAGTTCTGGAGAGAAAAGGGTGTGGAAAAAGAATGCAATAGGGTGGATGTCATCATCCAGACATCAGATAGAGAGGATGCTGGCAATGGCATAGTTGGAGGTGTCAGTCTTGATGATTAGTGGGGTGTTGGGGACCCAGTGGATAAGGATTAGAGTGGAGGTGAAAGTGTCCTTGAGGTGCTGGAAGGCAAAACAATAGCAGTTGTTGAAATTCCATGAACTGCCTTTGCAAGTGAGGTGAGTGAATGGAATGACAAGTCTGAACAAGTCTGAAGTAGCTGGTGATGAAGCACCAGTAGAAGTTAGCAAAAATAAGGAAAGACTAAATATCTCAGACTTTCCAAGGTTTGGGCCAATCAATGATGGCCTTTACCTTTTCAGGGAACATAGGAAGTCCAGTGGGGGAGAGTTGATATCTGAGGTAGTCTATGGAGTTGGTATGGAATTTGCACTTCTCAGGCTTGGCATAAAGTCTGTATTTTTGGAGTCACTGGAGTACCTCCCAGACATGCTCTTTATGCTTCAGATGGTCTTCAGAGAAAATCAAAATGTCATCAAGGTAGATGATGAAAATATTGAGGAGATCTGTGAAGATAGAATTGAAAAACTGCTGAAATGCCACTAGAACATTGGTAAGGCCAAATGGCATGACAAGCCATTTATAGGATCTGTAGCACATCCAGAAAGATGTCTTCCACTCATCTCAAGCAGCAATGTAGACATGGATTCTGGAGGCTACAGAGTTGAGCTTGGAGGTGCTGGACTGGGCTGCTCAGGTGTTTGGAATGAGATACTGCCCAATACCAAATCAATCAACAGACTGTGGCAGGTGAGCCAGTTGTATTCTAGAACAAGTAAACAGGAGCCATCTAGCAGTATGATGTACAATATTGTTGGAGTGACATCACTGAAGGGAGGGTGGACCAAGAAGTTCAGAGCTTGAGTTATCATGGCATTTGAGGTTCCATTGAACAAGCAGAGAGAGAGAGCAGAGGAACAGGATAGGTCAGAAGTTCATTATTATTGACAAATTTCATATTTAAAAAACAATTGAAAGAGCTGGAGTCTATCAACATGGGAAAACATGGGATATCATAAGAGACTAGGGAAATGGAGGGCATGAGGGAAATGGAGGACATGAGGGATCAGGGGTTTGAGAGAGTGGATGTATTGAGTTGGATCTCCTGGGATGCACAGGCAGAGTCAATGCAACCTTCATCCATGTGGAGTCATGGAGGTTGCAGCCTATTTTTTTGCCTTGAAGGAGGCCTCTTGTTTGGCTTCTGGAGTGTCAGACTTGACTGCATGGCCCTTAGCAGCATGCAAGGTGGACTTTGTGCATTCCTTTGCCTTGTGTCCTGCTTGTCTGCAAAACATGCACAGATTGTTGTTGAAGTGGCATTTATGTTTGACTGCTGTGAGCTTTCCATCCTTTTCAAGCTTGGATGACAAGTCCAGCTGGGAAGAGGCAGATGCTCTGGAGGTGGTGGAAATACCAGTGGACTTCCATTTGGACTCCTTGGAGGAGCCTGAGGAGCTGGTGGCAGAGTTGGAGGATTTGTCAGATGCCTTGGGGGTGCTACTGGAGGGTTTTGCCTGGCAGCTAACCTCCAACTTGTGTTCCTAGTAGCAGACATTGATTTCTTGTGTGAGCTGGCAGAGTTCAGAGAGTGTGGGGGGTTTGCCAATCCATGAAATTTCATCTTTGATGTGATCCAGGAGTCTGTTGTAGAAGTGGTGCCAAAGTGCACCTTCTCTGTATCCTTGGACTTGGGTCACAATCCTGTTGAATTTGATGACATATTTGTTGATTCTTTGCCCATTCTTCATTGTCAGGTGGTTGAGTTGGTGCTTTGCATCTTCAACTGGATCATGCAGCCTGAAGTTCATCTATAACTCCAGAATGAACTCCTTGTATATGTTCATCCAGTTGGGGTGGAGGTCCAGGTCTTGCATCTGGAGGAGGTCTGGCTTGAATCATTCCAGTGCCATATCCTTAAGGTATGACTGGGTGAATGTGGCCTTTGCATGGTCAGAGGTGAAGGCCTTAGGACAATCTTAGAAGTTCAGCTCACATTGGACAAGGAAAACCCAGAGTTTGCAAAGGTCTGTCCTATCAAACTGGTCTATTGTGAGGGCATGGAGGATTTCTTTGATGAATGAGCAAGCACTCAGATAGTGCTGGCCAGGTGGGCAAACAATATCTTGCAGGATGTGTTCTTTATCATTTTCCAGAATGAAGTTGTTTTTTAGGATATTGAAGTTGTCAAAGGGGTTATTGTCATGCTCACCTGGGTGTCTGGGGTTGCCTTCATTGCTGGGGGTGTGGAAATTGATGGAGAGCTTGTCACCATTGTCCATCAGCTCTTTGATGTATATGCTGGAGGTAGAAAATTGTGAATGTGCATTGTGTTTGTAATGCAGAAGTGTTATTATTCCACCAGGCAGAGAAGCCATGGAACTGGTTGATGATTTCCAGACTTTGGCAATTGCTGCTGAAGGTGTTTAGGGGGTTGTAACAGGGGGAAACAGAGCAGTTTGTGATCTTTCTAATGTATGATTTTGTAACCCAAGTTGTCATGGGGAATCTGTTGCAACGAGGAGTTTAAATATACTATCAAACTATGGTCAGACATACTCCAAGGAACTCCAAAGAAGCAGAGTTGTGAGGGGGTCAGACAGGACTTTGGCTTCATCTTATGTGGTGTGCCCTTGCAAAGGATTCAGTGTCCTGAATTTCTGAACAGAGGGTTAGAGGTCAGAGGGTGGTCATAGTAGTTGCACAGCAACTTAGTGAGCTGAGGTTGAATAGAGAGAATGTCAAGTTATGTTGATATGAAATACAGAGCAGAATCTACTGCGCTTATATATGGAGGAGAATCAAATGACTAAGTCTAGAGTTGGAAAGAACTATGTACTGGAATGTCAGAAGCTAAGTAATACTGGAGTACAGCCTTGGAGCTGTGCTGATTGGTATTGGAGTTCTGAGTAAGCAGACAGTGGAATGTAAATAGATGAATAACAGAGTTAAGTCAAGAAGAAGTCATAGTAATTTACTAGGGTTAGAGTCTGAGTAAGGTAAGCAGAGAGAAATGGGGAAAACAAGCTGGAGGTCATAGCAGAGTCAATCCAAATGGATTGGAGATGAACTTGTAAGTCTGGAATATGACATCCCTCCATTAAGGCTAAGCCCTTGAGGCACTGGTAAGTGGTAAATTTGGTCCAGAGCCAATCCAGAGAGGCAGTCAAGCCCCTGTAAAGTGGGTGGACAGGCAAATAAGATGATGATGCTTACCAGGTGGAGTCTGAATTTTAGCCATGTCAAAGTATAAGGAGGATGAACCTGTGTCAGAGTTGTAACCACCACTCATACCAACACCACTGCTATGTCCAACATTGACAATAGCAGTAGGTTCCCCAGCCCATTTCCATCATTTGAAGAGCAAGAGGCCTAGCTCTAGGCCCAACTCTGGCAGCTGGAGCAGCAGAGGGAACAAGAGTGGGCAGTATAGGTGTGACATGAGTCTGAGGAGTGACAGTACTAGGAGTGGAAGGAGCAAGCAAGAGTGGGGGTAGAGTGCATGCAAATGGCAGAGGAGGTGCAATGAAGATGAGAGCAGAAGGCCAAGGGGAAAAATGTGTGCCACAAAAGTTATGATGTCAGGTAGTGGCACCAACATGATAATAGGTATGCATTAAGTCCACCATCTTGTGAGCAGAGGACAACAGGAAGAAAACAGAAGCAGTCAGAGCTGGACCCATGCAACTAGTGCACAGCATGCAAGATGGACTATATGCCCCCATTACTGGGCATGAAGGGGACCACATGTGTGGGGTGTGCATGGGCACATATATCCTATAAGCAGGGTGGTGAGGAGGAGATGCCAAGCAGAGGGGAGCAAAGGAAATGGATGCAGCCTGTTGTTGAGATCCTAGTAGTGGAACCATCATGAGGGTCAGGAACTGCAGAGGGCAAGCAGCTCTGGATACTCCACCAGATTGCAAAGGCAGTGGAAAGGATTATGGTGGGCATACTATGAAAGAGGGAAAAAGAGAAAAAGGAGAAGAAAGAGAAAGAGAGAAGAAAACAGCAGAGGTAAGAGTACAGATAGAGAAGATGGAGGAGAAGGAAACAGAGAGGGAGATGAAGAAGGAGAAGGAAGAAAATGAAGAAGAAGGGCAGAGAAGAAGAAGTGAAAAAGTGGAAGTACATAGATTTTTTTTTGTTCGCTTGTTTTGTCTTTTTCTTTTAATATAGTAAGGAATGTGTGGGAAATCAAGAGAAAGACAAGAGTGAACAAAAGATCAGAAAATCAAACAGAGTAAGAAAACAAGGAGAGGAGTGACTGGAGATGACATTCTACAGAGTGGATAGTGGTCCAGGTTTCTCAGGGTACCTCCAGTGAAAGTCCAAGATGAGTTCTGTCATATTCCTCAACTTCATGGCTAGGGGCTAGGAGGTCTCTTCATCAGTTTCCTCATAACCAAGCCAATGCACCAGGTACAGGAGTTAGTAGTGACTGTTAAGGCTGAATTGGATGAACTCTGAGGAACTCTAATGGACCAGAGTTGTGGTGGATCAGACAGGATTTTTGCTTCACCTTATGTGGTACACCCTTGCAAGGGGGTTGGAGAACATCAAATTCAAACTGAGAAAATACAGAATGAAATCTACAGAGTTTATATATGAAAGAGAAATTAGATTACTAAGTCTGGAGTTGGAACAACATGTATACCAGAGTAGTCAGGAGCTGAGTAATACCAGAGTGTAGCCTCAGAGCTGTGCTGATTGGTGATGTAGTTCTGAGTAATCAAGAATGGAATATAAGTAGATGAATAACAGAGTTTGAGCAAGGAAGGGGGTCATGGTATTTCACTAAGGTCAGAGTCTGAGTATGGTAAGTAAGAGAGGAACAGGAAAATAGACCAGAGATCATAGCAGAGTTGGTCTAGAAGGACTGGGAATGGGCTTGTAAGTCTGGAATATGACAGTAATGCCTTCTCTGATCAATTTTGGAGTCAAGGATCTCTGCAATCTCATACTCCAGTTCTCTGTTCACCTCAATCAAAGGGAGCAGAGGCTGGTCATGGTTTGGTATAGTATTCAGAGTAGCAGGTTCTCACTGAGAGATGTGAAAAATAGGGTGAACAGATCAGGGAGAATCAGGGAGATGCAATGTAAATGAATGTGTACTGGGTTGGGCAATAATAGGGAAAGGTCCCAGATTTTTCTCAGAAAGTTCTTGTAAAAGGTCTGGTAAAACAGAAGTATATTGCCCTCACATATACCAGATCTCCAACTCAGAAGTCCAGAGCTGGGCTATACTTAGCATTGGCTAGGCCTTGATAGTGGCACAGTGCTGTGACCATCTCAGATCAAAGGAACTTGTGTAACTGTTCAAGGTCAGTGACATAAGCAGATGCTAAGGAGGAGGTTAGAGAACAATTGGAATAAATGGAAAAGTTCAGATAATCACCCTTGTTTATGAAGAATGGTGATTCTCTGGTGATAGCTCTTGGAGCATTGTTGTAGGTGAACTCTGCAATGGGCAGGAGTTCTGACCAGTTATCCTGTTGATTGATAATTACAGTAAACCCAAAGGTACTGCTCTAGCATCTAGTTAGCATATTCTGTTTGTCCATCACCTTCCATATGATATCAAGAGGTGAAGTAGAGGCATATGTCCAGTGCTTTACCTAAGGATCTGAAGAAATGAGATACAAACTCAGAGCCCTGGTTGGAGATGATGTGGGAGGGAACTCCATGTTTGGAAAAGACATTGATGAGAAATAGCTGGGTGAGGTCAGCAGAGGAAATGATATCATGAGTTGGAATGAGGATAGCTTGTTTTGATAACCAGTCAATTACCACTAGGACAGCCATGAAGCCCTTCAAAGCCAGGAGATGCTCTATGAAATCCATGAAGATAGAGTTTCATGGCTTCTCTGATATTGGAAGTTGCTTGAGGAGGCCATATTGATAATGCCTAGGGGCTTTAGCATGAGCACATGTTGTACAGAAAGTAACATAATTTTTAATGAAGGTTGATGCCCAGCCAGGTATACTCTCAATAGATGAGTTTCAGTATATGGTTCTGACTAAAGTGACCTATGGTGGGGTGATTGTGGAAGGTCTAAAGAATATAGAGTCAGAGGTCATACTGTTTTAGGATGTAGATATGGCTACCATGAAGGAGGAAACCTTCTAAGATGGTCCAATGAGGGTTCTTGATAGGTAAAGTGAAAAAGAGCAAAGAGACAATTGGATTATTGGAAAGGAAGGACAGAATGTTAGAGCAGAGTTGCTTGATGTCAAGGAGAAGTGAGGCCCAGAGGACTAGAGCTGTGAGATAAGTAGCTCAAAGGAATGCAGTGAGTTGATTCTGTGCAAAAATTGGTTTGTAATTGTCAGGGTTAACAAGAGTGTCATCCTTGTCCCCCTTTTTATGATAGATGTCCCAATGTCTAGTCAGTGCATTGAATTTTACTCTGAGCTTGCCTGGGTGATACTATACTGCTAGGTTGAATTGGCAAAGGTATTCCGACCAGCAGGCTTGCTGGTGAGTAAGGATTTTGATAGAGGTGAAGTATTCAAGGTTCTTGTGATCCATAAACACAGAGATTGGAGTTCCAGCACCTTTAAGATAGTGTCACCACTGGTGAAATACTTTGAAAATTGCTAGGAGTTCTTTATTGTGAGTATTATAGTTCAATTCCACATCATGGAGAGAACAGGAATAAAATGCTATGGAAGGTAAGTCACCATCTGGAGTAGTAATAGAAAGGATTCCTGTGATAGCATAGTCAGAGGCATTGGTTTCAACAATCAGAGTGTCCGGAATTCAATAAACCAGCACTGGAGCAGACATGAAGGCAGTTTTAAGGACCTGGAAGGCCTTGCAACAGTCCTTGGAGAAGTTCCAGGGAATGTCCTTGCAAGAGAGATAGATTAGCAGAATTACAATATTAGTATAATTGTGAATGAAACAATGATAGAAATTGGCACAACTAAGGAAGGATTGAACATCCTTCACCTTCTGGGATTTGGGCCAGTCCACAATGGTTTTGATTTTGTTCTTGGCTATGGCAAGGCTGGAGGGAGTGAGCATATATCTGAGGTACTCAACTGAGTTGGAGTGCCACTTGCACTTCTCCAGCTTCAGGTATAACCTGTTAGCATGAAGACATTGGAGTACCTACCAGATATGCTTTCAGTAAGAAGCAAGGTCTGGGGAGTAAACCAAAATGTCATCTAGGTAGAC
>JBBPJY010001003.1:0-10922 GCA_038088975.1 Xerocomus cyaneibrunnescens
GATCCACCTACTTTTATGGTAAGCTGGATGCCAAGATCTACATGAGACAACCCCAAGGTTTCTCAGTCCCAGGGCAAGAGGCTAAAGTCCTCTGCTTAAAGCATGCCTTGTATGGCCTTAAACAAGCTAGACTGGCCTGGTGGGAGACTCTTAATGAGTCCATGAAAGAACTCGGCTTCGAACGTCTGAAATCAGATGCTGGACTCTTCCTCTATCGGAAGAAGCACACCTCTATGGTTATTGCTATTGTCTATGTTGATGATGCCATGTTCTGTGGTCCTGATAAATCCATTGTCAATGAGATCAAGGGGCTTTTCATGAAGAAGTGGGAATGTAGGGATTTAGGCCCAGCAAAAGAATTCCTACACATGTGCATCCGACAGCAAGGACACTCAATCATGATTGATCAGAGCAATTACCTCCTTAAAGTCATTGAGCACTGTGGGATGATCAATGCCAAGGCTGCCCCCACACCACTGCCCAAGGGTTATTACCCTCTCTCTAACAAGGATCAGGTTGACCCTGAACTGCGATTCCATTACCAGATGGTGATCAGTTCCCTTTTGTACCTTACCTTGGGTACATGTCTGGATATTGCCTATGCTGTTACAGCTATGGCAAGGCAAAGTGCCAATCCATCCAAAGAGCACCTTGATAAGGCTCTGTATATCTGCAAGTACTTAAATGGAACGCAGAATTATTCCCTTGTCTTTGATGGAGCTTCAGGTGCTGGCCTTATTGCCCATATGGACTCAGATTGGGGATTGGATCCCAATACTAGGCACTCTCAGAGTGGCTGGGTCATGAAGCTAGCTAATGCTTCATTCTGTTGGAAGACCTGCCAACAAGATCAAGTTGCTCACTCCTCTATGGAAGCTGAGTACATCTCTCTCTCTGATTGTAGCCGACAACTGGTATGGCTCTCTTCCTTATTTAAGGAACTTGGCTACAACTTGAACCCTATCCCACTATGTGGAGATAACCAAGGTTCCATTTTTATGGCATCTAATCCAGTGACAGAAGTGCAGTCGAAACATATCGACATTAAATGGCACTCCCTCTGAGAATTTGTCAAGGAAAAATTGGTTGAGGTGTTCTATGTCAAAGGATCTGAGAATCCGGCTGACATTCTTACCAAGAATTTAGGCTGCATCAAGTTTGAGAAGTTTAGATTGCAACTTGGCTTAGTCTTCTATGACCGTCCATCCTTGTAAGTCACATTCTCTTATATTTCATCTATGTTTATCCCATACCGTGTACAAAACATGGGGAAGTGTTGAATGTGCACTAGTGTAGCTGCACTTCACATATTAATATGTAGTATAGATATTGAACATGTGACTATGGTCACATGATGTATCTTATATAATACAAACTCAAGTGCTGAGTTTGAATAACACTCTTGTTCTTACAACAATCATATGTGCAGTTTAGCAACTCTACAACACCTCTACCAAGTAAGTGTTAGATGAGCATTCCTTGTATTTCAACAGTGCCATCGAAGGACCTCTTTGCAGACTGCATTGACATAAGGGAGGGAATTGTGGTCGTTCAGAGAGGATAATCTGTCTACCCCAATTACTGCATCAAGCTTCGCCTGCGCCTTGACTTGCACTTCAGGAAACAGGACCATCACAAGAAAAAAGGCATGTATGGCAGAGACAACCTACAGATGAAATTGAGTGAGGCATACTTGGTTTCTAGGATGGGAGGGTGTACCATTTCTGAAGCACCTGCGATGAAGGATTGAGACAAGATAGATACAGTCTTGAGTCAAACATACTGAGATAGACATTTGTGGCAGTCCACATTATAATATCTTCTTCCTCCAGACTCACTCCTCTTTCTAACAGTGTGGACTTGAAGGACGAAATTGCTGTGCCAGCCATCTTGCAGAATGTGAGATACAGTACATTTGGCACGTGTATTATAAAAGATTATACCATTCGCTCCTTAATATACTGGTGAGGCCTCTGAACAGACTCCATTAGAAGCTGATGGCATTTCTTTGCATCTTGATGAAAGCCTGCACCAGGAAACCATTCTGGGAGATATTTCACTGCCAATCAGTGAGTGTCCGCTTACACCGACAAGTACTGGAGTTTAGCATTACAGGAAGAAATAATGTCCACTAGGAACACCCCAGGTGTTGCAGCCAATGAAACGATGGCCAACATTTGACCCACCAGTTGGACAAATGGGTCCTTCTCCTCTTGGATAGTATAGCCATATGTCACTTTAAGGACAATGGCCCCACTGGTGCTAACATGTGGTGCAGTGACAAGGGAGAATAAATCAATGATAAATGTACACCTACGAACGTATATTGTTGACAAGGTCGTAAGGTTTCTCTAGAACATTCAACATGAATCGGCAAGTCTCCTCCTCTTCAATTGGATTGAATGCCGCAGTGTTACTCCTGGTTCTGATCAAGCAGTAAATGAGTTTCTGAAATTGATGGAACCGATCATTGCAGTCCATGAAGGGCATTGTCTTATCTAGGCTGATCAAATCAGATGCCATAGTGAAATGGGGTCTATTCAAACATTTGGTGTTTTGTTTCTTGAGTATCGCAGTGATGGCCTTGCACGAGTTGAGAACAACGTAACGTGTCCCCAGGATGCTGAAGGACACAATATCCCCTGGGATAAAGTCACTACAAAAATGACTTGGAAGACAATGGAAAGCACATATCATATTTCCTACCCAAGGCTGCAAACTGCTCACAGCCCTTCTCAGAAGAAATCTGGAAGAAATTTCCAACAACTGGCCACCCAGCTGGTCCAGGTGGAAGTGGAGGGAGGCGACTTGCATGAAGTAACTGTATGGTAAGATAAAGCCCTGCTCCAAGGAGGCAGATACCAGTAAGAGATATTGCGTAGGTCATTAATGATGAGGAAAGGCTGGAAGATAGGGACAGTGGCAAGGTGTGGAGACTAGGAGAACCCAGATCACAGTACTTATGGGACAAGATGGAACCACCTGGGAAGGCAGAACACTCAGACAGAAACTAAGTGTGCAAAACGTATGTTGTTGAGGGAGAGGAAAAAGATGGGGTAAACTTGGCAAGTGTCTGATATATATACTGCCTACAGGCAATGACAAATGTGTATGTTTGGTGTCCTGCTGCTCTGATAATTGCCGTATGGCATCCTACAGTTCCAATAACATCCAAGTGGGATGTTACACAAGATCACTAAATCCATTGAGCCAATTTTATTTCATGGTTCTTTTATCCACTCCTTGGCTTGGAGCCCATATCTCAAACCAATCTTAACTCCACATGGTCTCTGGTTTTCTGGAGCTGCCAGCTTTGACTCCTTTGCTGGCCGTCATCAGAGTACCATCATGATACCTGTATAAGATAGACATGTCATTTTGGACATCATTAATGTAATGTACTCTATGATGAACGAGGTACATACACTGTGGACTCGTCGTGGAGGCCAAGTCAGTCGCTTGGGAGAATATTTGATGAGAGCCTCCAACTTGCTTTGCGCATGATGCCATACAAAGCCGAGCAGAGGGCCAGTTGCATGTGCATACATGCGCCAGAGTTGATGGAAGGCGATGAGATGCTTCAGTGGTTCAGCCATTGGCGCACCACAATAAATGCATTACAATCTGCAAGGTCAATGGTCCATTCTTTCACCTGATGGAGTGTGAGCTGACCGCCTTCATGCCACAGTGCAAGCCAGAAAATGCAAGAAAAAACTCAATGTGCATGTCCCATAAGGCAGTCACTATGAGCAGAGGTACACTAAAGAAGAGTGAATAACTACTCTAGGTAAGTAATGAGAATGTAAGTGTGACCTACCTCCAGTTGAGTACGTACTCAACTGGAGGAAAGCCAGTGGCACGCTGTGTACTGTGGACAACTGCACAATATCCAAATAAGGAAATGTGATGAATGTAGGAAGAGTGCTATATACAAACTTGGCTAACTGCCCTCACTAATGCTTAAGCATCACTCAGACAAGGGCAGGCAAGCTGCAAGACAGTGTCCCAGTCTTGATCACATCAATTTAATGTTAGCACAAGTGACCTTGTATTTGTACTTTGTCATATTATGGTTCCTGGTGGAACATTTTGTCACTACTACTCATGTGTTCTGTCGAGTGCTCCACTCAAACAGCTCAAATACTATGGGTAGTATCTTTATTGACCCAGTTGATAAGTGATCTTGCCATGGAAAAGCTCTCACAGCCAATCCACACATCACCAGTATATCCAAGAAATTGGCATTATTCATACAGTCCAACTCTCGATCCCTACATCACCATCAGCCATCATTGAGTGCCAATGGAGTCCAAGTAGTTGCATAACGTGGGAGGGTACACAAATGAGTCAGGGCAAAACCAGATTAACTGTGCAACAATGCCGCTGCCTTTGGAGACCTAGCAGTGATTTGGCACATGAATGGCTTCAGATGACTATGTGTGTTCATGTGAATGGGGTGATTAACGTTGTGAAAGCAAGTACTCACAAAATAGCCCCTGACATGGACTCGACTTTTGGAGTGATTTCGATGCCGTTGACAACATCCTTTGAAATCTTGAGTACAGCAAGAGACATGGCAGTTGAAATGAAAAGAGACACTTCTGTGAGGTGACAACCTAAGAGGGAGATGATGACAGTTGACACAAAAAGATGAACAGGCTCCTACCTGGGCAGGACCTAGCACGATGTGACACAGTTATCAGAAGCGGTTTGAGAGTGTTCGCTGGTTGATCATGTGTACATTATGACATAGATGATGTATCCACCTTCTGCCAAAACCAAAGCAGACATTTTGGAGGTCAGGTTGCAGCATCTTACCGAGGAACTGTTCAGGGCAGAACACCTCTGGATCCAGATACATGGATTCGTCATGGAGAACCACCCTGTACATGTTGAATGTGCACTAGTGTAGCTGCACTTCACATATTAATATGTAGTATAGTTTACAGACATGTGACTACGGTCACATGATGTATTGTATATAACACAAACTCAAGTGCTGAGTTTGAATAACACTCTTGTTCTTACAATCATACATGCGGTATAGCAACTCTACAACACCTCTACCAAGTAAGTGTTAGATGAGCATTCCCTCCTTTTCAACAGGTTATAAGCCCTGATGATATATGCTGAAGAATGCAGCAGTCATGCTGTGCAGAAATGCATGCGCACCAATGCAGTTCCTAGCTGTTGCACATCAAGAGTAGCGATTGCCAGACACCTTAGCAGATAGTGTGCAGAAATGCACCTGAAAGCTGATTGTGCAGAAGGTGTCACATCTATACCTCGCACTATGCTGGTACTAGATTACTGTTGTTGCTCTTCAGCACACAGCTTGATTGGCACCAGGAGTAGGGTGAACCTATGCCAGTTTGATTTGCCATTGCTTGTACTCTAACTGATGCAATGAGCAGATCTACAATGTCTTCCTCTGTTGCCCCCAAGTCCATCTCCATCCCTGTCTTCAATGGCTCCAACTGGTACTCTTGGTGGCCAGTCATGGATGCCTATTTGAAGTCCACAGGATCATACTGGGTGGTCTCTGTCCCTGCCCCTGAAGCTCTCACCTCAGAGTCTAAGGTCAACGACCAAAATTTCTACATGGCATGGCACTGCACCAACAACACCATTGTAGGAACTATCCATCTCTACATGACAGATGGTCTCTGCCAGAAATTCAACAATGATAATGCCGATGACCTCCTCAGAAAGCTCAAGGCAGAGTTCGACAAGGCCTCTGTCAGGTCAGCATACTCCCTCTTTAGGAAGCTTTTAGATTGCATCATCCCTGGTTCCTCTCACCCCAGTCCCACTCTCCTCAATATTGAGACCCTTTTTGTCTGCCTCTCTGAGGTGGATTACTCCCTTAGCACCAAGGTGCAGGCCATGCTTATGCTGGCCAAACTCCTGTCTCAGTATGAGATGACTGCACAGCTCCTGTCATTCCTCAAGGACAAGAATGGGAAGTCCAAGACTCTGACCCCTCTCAAAATCCATGAGGTGGTCATCCTCGCCTTTGAGCAGTGTGCCTTGATGAAGGGCAAAGGAAATGGCCACCAGGCCAACAAGATCTTTGCTGTGAAGGCAAAGGGCACTGAGCCCACTTTCCAGCAGCAGCAGCAGAAACCTGCAGCTTCCACATCTGATAAAAAGGACAAGAAGCCAAAGAAGAAGTCACACTGCAGAAAGGGCAAGGGTAAGGCCCAAGCCAATGCAGCCACAGAGGTTGCCTCTGTCACCATTGCCCCCTTCATTGTCCATACCTCAGGTCCTTCCTCATTCCTGGACCCCTGCCTCACTGCACACCAAAGTGTGCAATCATACCAGGGTTCCTATGGCCCTCCTGTGGATCTTTGGATCCAACAAGCTTTCACCCTCACTGAACAACTTGGCATCCAAGCTTCAATGGAGCACATCCACACCATTGACACTGCCATCACCACTGGCATGTTCTCAACCCAAACAGTCAAACCCCTTGTCCTCCCCTCCACATCTTCTTGCTAAAAGTCCTAGCTAGAGAAACTAATGACTACTACTGCACTCATGGATTTCATGGTGCAAGAACCAGACTTGGACGAGGAAGAACAGCTCTTGCAGAAGTGCAAGCACATGCAGTGCTCCAAGAAAAAGGAGATCTCTGCTCCTCCTGCCACCTCTTGGGAAGTCAATGATATTGTCAACATCTATGGCAGCAATGTGAATGCAGAACTTGCTGATACAGCAGGCTTGGGGGAGTTCAGGCCTATCATACCCGACCCCAATTTTACAATGTCGTACATATTTCCTCCTGCACCTATGTGGTCTGAGGCTGATGACATCTCACTTGAACTTCTAGTTCATGATGCGCCGCCCTCGTATAGTAACATAGATGTAGTTACTGCACTTTCTATAGTAGCACATAATATATCTTGTGCTTTCCTACCAGTTGAGTGTGCATGTAAGTTAGTAGAAAAGAAAGGCCGAAAAGCCCACCAACAGTGTAAGCAAGGCAAAGGTCCATGTAAATGTGGACACTCTAAGTCCAATAATATTTGGATCTTAGATTCTGGTGCTTCAATGCACTACACTCCATTTTTGGAGGATTTTGTTGAATACATGCAGCTGAAAGGTGATGCACGGATATCCATTTCCACCACTGTGCATGTAATATATGTAAAAGTGCTTGGACGAGTTCTAGTGTGCTGGCAGACTGAGAATCAGGAATTAAGAATTCTGTCATTAAATGATGTTGGGTACATTCCTAACTCCAGCATGCACCTTGTCTCAATGGGCAAGTTGCTTCAGAATGGTGCTCATATTGAAAGAACAGGCTCCAAGCTCAATATGCTATTTGGAGATGGGAGATTGCTTGCCCCCTTTGAGGCCAGGCACATCTCTTATACGTTGTATACACTCCAAGGCCTTCCCCTCCACGATCATAAAAGCACCATTACATGTTTTATTTCTTTCGACATTATACATAAGAGGTTTGGCCATCCCTCTAAAGATGTGCTTTGTCAGGCTAAAAAGCACACGAAAGGCTTCCCTGACATCTTGGTCCCATCCAAAGAACTAGTATGCCCTGGTTGTATCAAAGACAAGATGCCTAACAGAAGTTTCCTTTCTACTAAGTGTTGCACTAAACACACATTCAAACTGATCCACTCAGATCTGAAATCCTTCCTGAAGGAGTCTTACAGACACTATTGATATATTATCACTTTCCTTGATGACTATTCATCATTCATGTGGACTGTAGCTATCAAACAAAAGAATGATGCCTTGACTGCAACTTGGCACTTCTTAAAGCTTGTCTCAATGCAATTCGAAGCAAAGGTACAAGGATGGATGTCCAATGCTGGGAGAGAGTATAAATCCCAAGGTTTTGACATGATGCTCAAGGAGCAGGGGATTGCAATTTACCAATCTGCACTCCATACCCCTATGCAGAACAGAAGAGCCAAAAGGCTAATAAGAACACTCTCAGACAAGTCAGAGTCAATGTGGCATGATGCCTGCACCCCTGACAGTTGGTGGGAATTTTCCTTCACCCACACAACCCATGTGTACAATCGTACACCGATGGCTCAACTCAATGGCAAAACACCATTTGAGATGCTATACAGCTGTATGCCAGATGTTAGCTATCTCCAAGTTTGGGGCTGTGCCACCTATGTGCATGTCCCACCTGAAACTCATGATAATAAGCTCACCCCTAAGGCTGAGCTGATGATCCACATAGGGGTTGCACTAGGCATGAATGTAAATTATATCTTTATGCATCCAACCAACACTGTCTTTACTTCTGCACATGCCATTTTCGAGGAACATCGATTTCCGAAATGTTCTGCTGGACAGAAACATCCTATTGCACAGAAAGACCCTGTTGCACCACTGGAGAAGACAGATAAAGTCTCCAATATGGACTTTCCACCTATTCCACCTCTGGACGACCTCCCCAGTCTACCTTCCTCACAAGCCCCTAATCCTCCTGCTCCTGTCCTCCCACTGCCTCAACCACCAGTGACACCTCCCAGGTGTCCACCCATTGGCCCTCCTGCCATTCCACCCACTCCCAGATGCTCCCAAAGGCAATGTCATATGCCAATTCAGCCCAACAATGTGTATGGTGATGACCAACACCCTGTAAAGCAGGAACACGATGCCAATCACCCATCTCAGTGGCATGACATCATTGAAGAAGCAGGACCCTTGTCGCATCCTGTTGAGCCTGAGAATCAGATGCCAGGCAATCTTCCCAACACACCCGGTGCACCAATTGTCCCAAAACCTTCATCTCCTGCCAATTCCAAGGCAGATGTTGACTGGCTCTGCCGTGAAGGGGGAGCTGAATTGATGATGCACCTGATGTCCAAGGCATTACACTATGGTATGACTTTTGCAGAGTCAAAGCCAGTAAGAGAGTAGACATATAAGGACATCTCTAAGCTACCAGCTGCAGCACAGGAGGAATGGAAGGCTGCATGTCAACGCAAGCTTGATATGCTTTATGAATGGAAAGTTTACAAACTTGTAGACCCACCCAAAGGGTGGAAGGTTATAGACAACCGCTGGATATTTGACATTAAACCAGATGGTCATAAATGTGCATGTCTAGTTGCAAAAGGCTTCTCCCAGGTTGAGGAAGTTGATTTCAACCAAATCTTCTCACCTGTTGTCAGGTTTGAGACTGTGTGGCTGATGCTTGTGCTTGCCACTTTAGAGAATTGGCACATCGAGGCACTCAATGTTCGGTCTGCTTACCTTTATGAAAAGCTGGACGCTGAGATCTACATAAGACAACCCCAAGGTTTCTCAGTCCCAGGGCAAGAGGCTAAAGTCCTCCACTTAAAGCATGCCATGTATGGCCTTAAACAAGCCAGACTGGCCTGGTGGGAGACTCTTAATAAGTCCATGAAAGAACTTGGCTTCAAATGTCTGAGGTCAGATGCTGGACTTTTCCTTTATCAGAAAAAGCACACCTCCATGGTTGTTACTGTTGTCCAATGCCATGTTCTGTGGTCCTGACAAGTCCATTGTCAATGAGATAAAAGGGCTCTTCATGAAGAAGTGGGAATGCAGGGATCTAGGCCCAGCAAAGGAATTCCTACACATGCGCATCTGACAGCAAGGACGCTCGATCATGATTGATCAGAGTGATTATCTCCTTAAAGTTGTTGAGCACTGTGGGATGATCAATGCCAAGGCCACCCCCACACCACTGCCTAATGGATATTACCCTCTCTCTAACACAGATCAGGTTGACCCTAAACTGCAATCCCATTACCAGATGGTGATCAGTTCCCTTTTGTACCTAACCTTGGGTACATGTCCAGATATTGCCTATGCCATTATGGCCATGGCAAGGCAAAGTGCCAACCCATCCAAAGAGCACCTTGACAAGGCTCTATATATCTGCAAGTACTTAAATTGAACGTGGAATTATTCCCTTGTCTACAATGGAGCCTCAGATGCCAGTCTTATTGTCCACACAGACTTCAATTGGGGATCAGATCCCAATACTAGATGCTCTCAGAGTGGCTGAGTTGTGAAGCTTGCTAATGCTTCATTCTGTTGGAAGACCTGCCAACAAGATCAAGTTGCTCACTCCTCTATGGAAGCTGAGTACATCTCTCTCTCTGATTTCAGCCAACAACTGGTATAGCTTTCCTCCTTATTTAAGAAACTTGGCTATGACTTGAACCCTATCCTGCTATGCAGTGATAACCAAGGATCCATATTTATGGCATCTAATCCCATGACGAAAGTGCAGTCGAAACATATTGACATTAAATGGCACTCTCTCTGAGAATTTGTCAAGGAAAAATTGGTTGAGGTGTTCTACATTGAAGGATCTGAGAATCTGGCCAATATTCTAACCAAGAACTTAGGCCATGTCAAGTTTGAAAAGTTCTGATTGCAACTTGGCTTAGTCTTCTATGATCATCCATCCTCATAAGTGACATTCTTTTATATTTCATCTATGTTTATCCCACACTGTGTACAAAACATGGGGGAGTGTTGAATGTGTACTAGTGTAGCTGCACTTCACATATTAATACATAGTATAGTTTATGGACACATGACTATGATCACATGATGTATTGTATATAACACAAACTCAAGTGCTGAGTTTGAATAACACTCTTGTTCTTACAATCATACATGTGGTATAGCAACTCTACAACACCTCTACCAAGTAAGTGTTAGATGAGCATTCCCTCCTTTTCAACAGTACATTCATGTATACACACTTCATATGGAGCCAAACATACAGAGATCCCAACACAGGACTTACCATGCATTTTCAATAATCCACGATCCCTTTGGGATGAGATACCCATCAGAGTAAATGTCCTCAGTAGCAACATGGGGCATCACTGTTTATTTTCACTTTGGTGAGTGTACCAAAAAATATCAGAGGACATGGAAATGGTACCTGT
>JBBPJY010001005.1:0-10906 GCA_038088975.1 Xerocomus cyaneibrunnescens
AGACGCTGCGGAACGCGTCAGAACGCGCCAGGAAACGGCTGGAGCAAAGGCAGGAGGAGGACTCACCAGGAGAGGCCTCAGACGAGCCAAACAAGCCGGGAGACAAAGCGGACGCGATAGGCGACACTCACATGTGCCGGGGACGCCATACAAGCATTAGCAAGCTGCGCATCGATGAAATGGACTCACCAGATCGCACGGCAGAATGGTCAGAGCGACAGATAGAGGAGAACTCACCAAGGAGGGCTCCAGACAATCCCGGAGACACAGCAAGCGAAGCAGACTCACCAGGCGACTTACACAGCGTCAGCTAACGCCACACCAGCGTCGGGAACGAGCGCGTCGACAGAACGAACGCGCATAGTCGAAATACAGGGTCAGGAGGACTAGAGGGCGAGCAGGAGGTGCCGAGAACCTACGAACGCGATTGGACGCGTCAAGCCGACGTAAAAGGCATCGGATATGATGGGGAACGATGGTGGATGGATAGCGTAACAAACGACGCGCGCAGTGACTCAAAACGAGTCAATACGAAGACGCTAGCTGGCAACCGGACGAGTCAGCATGAACGGCGCAAGCGCACGATGACAGACCCACCTAGGCCACCCGAACCACCTCCCACGCACCATAGACGACCTGCCAACCACCCGAATCCACCACGCCGCCGAGGACGACTCAAATTGCGACCTAGAAGGGTCAGCAGGAGTAGGCGAACTCACCACACCACCAGATCGTGTTGAAGCCAAATCGGACAATCGGACGCGTTGTACACAATATACATAAGGCAGTAGAGCGATCCCGAGGCGCGATACGCGAGTGCGATGGCACCAGAGCCAGTCGAAGTCGACCGCGCGCGCTGCACGAGAGCGCAGCACTACCCGAGCCGCGACTTGCCATATAAGGCAACTACGCTGATGCTGCATCGACGGACACTCAATGGACGTTCGACGGACAAGAAATACATTCGTTTATAATTTTATTCAGGTATTCACACTCATTAGTTCCCTCTTTATTTTGGGCAAGCATTCACCTTGCCAGGGTTTCAGCTTGAGGGGGAGTGTTGGAATTTGTTGACTACCTACACTTTACGCTTACATAAGCTAATGGTTACATCGGACTAGTAGCTACCTTGGGATACTTAGTGACTACAAGTATCCTGCAGTCTAACAAACACTACATATGAATTAGCTCAAGTAAGTAATGGGGTGCAATATAACTAGCTCACCTCAGTTGTGTGTGGTACAATGGAATGAGGTGCTTGATAGTGAATGGTACAACTTATATACAGTAGGACACTACTGTAAGGTACAAGGGAGATAAAGGGTTGTAAGCTAGGTTTGTATGAGAAACACAGGAACAAAGGATGATAAGAGGTACACAATAGAATGTCCCTACCATCATGTACCTGCGAGCAATGTCGCGCATCGGGCTGTGCACACACCAGTGGTCAATTCCACCGGTTGCGGTGGCTGTGCGTGCGCTTGCTAATCCAACAAGGTATATGCAACACCGACAATGATGGGGGACATACAAACGCCTTACATGCAAGGAAGCTGCCACGCCCTCCTAACCGACTACTTTTGGCCTTGCCAGAATCCTTCTTGCCATCATGATCGCCGTTAGGCTCGGATCCATCTCAATGTTCTTGAAACACAAGTTAGCATTCAACAAGAGTCGATACCACACCGATTCTGGACCAGCATGTATGTGAACATACCTTGAATTCAGCGATCGCGAATTCCTTTCCAAGATATGCCCTGTAGAAGTACTCCGTCGCGGTGGTCATTAAAGAACTACCGTAAGTAGCTGGTGCCACGACGTAACAGTGCTTATGTAAGCAGAGGAGTAGTCAATAAACTCCAACCCGTCCTTGGGCCATCAGTTTTCAAGGTCAGTAGATGTCTGCGTCCCTGGACCTCTTACGCCTCGGAAGGAATATAATCCTCCACGATCCACTGGGTGTCCAGGTTTGAACTGTTGGAGATCATCCCACTTGCTAGTACATACTTAGATACTTTTCGTACTCACATTATGTTTCCATATTTGGACAGCAGCATCCGTTAACACTTGCGGCCGCTTGCTACACTTTCTCCAGTCTCGTACAACGTCGACTGGAGGTAAGCTTCTACTATACATAACTACCTACTCATGTACTACAGTCCTTATGGACTTGCGTTACAGCTCGACATTCCTTTCACATGAGCTCCTTGGTACTGGTATCCTAGTGCGCCGTCGAGTAGTTCATGGACGGTACTGGGACAGGCATGTAGGTCCCCCTGCCGACCGAGACGTCGTCGACGAATTTTCCAGATCAGGTGCATACTGACAGTGTAGGCTTGCTCAACGTGATCACATCATCCACTGCAGCTTGTGCCTGATACGTTAAACATTGTGCGAACTTTTAGTCGCCCAGTGTACTTGCCATGTGTGTAAAGTCAAGGAGAGGAGTATGCAAACGAACAGTTTCGTGTATCATGACACCGAGGTACGGGAGGTTGTTTGGAATCTGATCCGACTGCTGAGTTTGGGGTTGACCTGACCTACGAGTTCAGCGGATGCGTAGCTCGCACGAATATCACATTGTGGGGCCCATGGTATAGATTCATCAGGCACTCCATCGAACATAATGAAAAACTTGAAGACTGAGTCCCCCATGCACTGACAGATGTGAGTCTTGTGTTGTGACCAAGTCCTATGACGGCTTTCATTACGGTATATGTGTCACGAGCATGATGCATCTCATCATCCTGACGTGCAAGCTTTTCTTTCACGCTAGTGGTGGTCTTCAGAGCCTGAAGTTGGAAGATACGAAACTTTGATATTGTGCTAGATGTTTCCCACGAAGGAGAGACACGAGGCGTGCAGCGCAGCGACGCTCACCTTGACGTGCAACTTTTCTTTTCTTGCTGCGGCTATGAGGACTAGCAAGCAGGTCTTCCTGGCATTTCTGCTGCTCCCCACCCTGCCCACTGTGGATGCTCCACTCAGTGGTAGTGGCGTGGATGTAGCTGTAATGGTGAACCATGAAGTTGCAGAAGGCTCCAATGGTACGATTCTTTCTTTACTCTTGAATACAAGTACTCCGATTTCACCAGATGCCATCACGGCAGCATCATGGGGATGTGAGTATCAAGCCATCCAGACTGAGAAAGCGCATCGATGGTTCTTCTATGTCTTGGTCTCATCTTAATATCGCAGATGTGTTCCTCCCGTTGGCTCCTCGTGTGACAGCCACAGTCCAGATCTTTGTAGAACCCGAGCAATCGCCATCTGACCTTTGGGAGCAGGCGATGAAATGTGTGAAAGATTATGTTCGCTGCTTGCTTGAATTCGCGGTCACGATTTTCAAGTCTACCAAATTTACTAACATGAGATCCGTTATGAATCACATTGTCAGCGCAACTGCCACTTTTCGGAATAACATCGGAGGCGCCATCGACGCTCACCATGTCACCTTTGATACCTTCACCAAGGGACCTGAAGATGTTCGTGTGTCGATGGTAAACATTCAGGAGAAATTTGCTTCTCCCAACAAGGCGACTGGTCACATTGAAAGAGCGAGAATAGTTGACGTCACCCTGGATGATACTGCATAGGTGCTCATAAAGTTTGCTTCACGCTATGGAGCTGAGGACGTTGCAATTTACTTACTCGCCTTGAGATCACAGGTGCAGGCACTCATAGTCACAATCGGTATGTCAATTCCACTTCCTAGACCTCCGGCTGGGGTGACTTGAATCTATTAACCTATCGCATAGGCGATATCAATGAGCATCATCCCTATTCCAGAATCGTGGATTCTGCTCCCCATCTTGAGCTTATTTGGCTTTGGCCTGTTGGATTAGCAAGCGCACGCGCAGCCACCGTGACCGGCGGAATCGACCACTGGTGCGCGCACAGCCCGATACGCGCAGGTACGATTGTAGAGACGTTCTATTCAACCATATTGCGTACCTTTGATCACCCTTTGTTCCTGTGTTCCTCGTACGAACCTAGCTCACAACCCTTTATCCCCCTTGTACCTCACAGTAGTGTCATACCGTATACAAGTCATACCATTCGCTATCGAGCACCTCAGTCCGTTGTACCGCACACGACTGAGGTGAGCTACTTATATTGCACCCTATTACTTACTTGAGCTAACTCGTACATAGTATCATTGTTAGGTGAATATATAGTCCGTTGTACCGCACACGACTGAGTATCATTGTTAGTCGCGCGCCTCCGACCAGATCAAGTGCTATTTCCATCACGGCCGTGGTGGACCTGTTAGAGGTGTGTTAAAACACAGAACTGCACATTTGCAGCTCAACTGGGTATTGTAGGTTCGGTGGCTGCTTGGATGCAGAGATAGTTTTGTGGGGCTACTGTGGAAGCCGACAGCTGGTTCTCTGTGCTCCGAGCAAGCAGCCGGCATGGGTTCGAAGTGGGCATTGTCTGTCATCAAAATACGCGTGTTGGCTGGAAGCATATTGGTAATATGGAAACCACCGCAAGCGGTGGAAACACTGATGGCGCTCACACCGGAAACAGAAACGTAGGTGAGCGTATATTGCGGGAGAGGAAGAGGAAAAAGGAAGAATGGGGATCGTACATGATGGGCGGACACTAGGGCCAATGACGTAACTATGTCAATGGAATGTCATGACGTCGATACAGAGGGTGTGCGTCGGTGAGGTGACGTAGGAGGCTTACATAATATTGTCATGTCTGAACCGGAAATGAGCTGGCTGCATTATCTTGTCCACCTACTTGCTCCTTTATCTTGTGTTGTAACGAGTACGGTCTGTTTCTTTTTCCACTCCTTTATTCTCATCTAGTACCTGACATTTAGATCTAGCATCCGCCAACAGAGCGATACCGGCACGAAGCCGCCCCTCGCTGTTAACAACCTGATCGCCTCTCGTCTTCTCGAATCAATTCTCTTCCTCAAACTTGCCCTCATTAGGCCCCCTTGTCGTGGTCCAACGAGGACCGGTGACCTAGAGTACTAGCTCTTCCCGAGCTGCTGATCATGAGTGCCACTGTCCCAGTGAAGCATTCGTGGATTGATTGATATCAAATCAACACATTGACGTTGTGAACGTGTGGTATTCCTCGATGGAAGGATATTAGTGTAAGCCCGTTGGCGGTTTCGTCTTGTTCCCGTGCCTGGTAATCACCCATATAGATCGTGGTCCAGTTCTTTCTTGCCCGATCCCACCAGTGTTCTAGCAGCTAGCCACGGCGGGCTTCCGACTATTCCAGCAGGTCGGGATGTGTGCCTTTTTCTTTTCGTCTATCGACTGGTTTCGACGCTCCGTTGATATTTGTTTGACATCCGGGGGGCGCATTTACATTTGGAAGCATAGTTAGCAAGACCACTTTTCGTTAGCCTTGCTCCCATCAATATTTGATTCTGTACCAATAACAAACTGATACTACCACCAATGTGGTCGTAAGCTGTGATGATCACTAGAGGTGATGTGAATGTGCCAGGAGCGTCAGAATGTGACCAGGATGCAAGGAACAGGAAGAAGGAATGGCGGAACACGCTTAGACCACGGTGACCAATGCTTGGGCAGACAGGTCGGAGAAGGCTCATCTGCGAAGGCTCAAACGCAGCGGGTAGCAGACAGTCATGCCACGATATTTGAATATGAGACGAACAGGAGAGGCGACGAGACCACCTTGTAGAGCGGGAGAAAGAAGCCAGTAGGCCATAAGGAAGGGGACAAGCTCAGTGTCCAGGACGACTCCCGCCCCGAAGTCGACGATGGCGTGACTTACCCCCTGGCTCATCGAAGAACAACAGACATCGTAATTGACGTACCCAATGTTAAATCTCACTCACCTGCTATGCACACTCCGAAGTAAGATACTTCGTACAAAGGCTAGATTAGACGAGCATAGTCCGGATGGTCCGGATGGTCCACTAGCATCGTGAAGGTTCCAGATCCAACGTTTCAAGCCCACATGAAGTAAAATGATCGTACGGGGACATCATTGTTAGCAACTCAGCAATTCCTACGGAGGTGGCCTAGGTACAGCAGGAACACCCCTGGCTACAAATCCAATTCGACGTTTCCAGTGGGACGTGGTGCGAAGGACACGTTCAAAGAGGTCCTCGTCAACGTCTACGACCCGAGAACGGAGTTTCCGGAAACTCAGGCCATGGCGGATATCGTCAAATCGAGCAACCACCTCATCCATTTTGGGACGTTTAGCAGGGTCTGGTTGGACCATATCAGCAACCAAAGGTTTCATGAACTCAAAGCCAAGTTTTTTCTGCAAGATCAGTAAGTTAACTGGGGATGATCTTGTCTACAGAATGGGTTGCTAACCAAAATAAAGTCCTTCCTTATAGCGTTCCCGATGTAGAAGACGTCAGTAGGGAAGGGGTCACATGGCTCATTGGAATTCTGAAACTCAGGGACCTCTTTGTCGCCACCCCAGATCGGTACTTCCTTGGGATGAGTGATCGTAGAACTGTACTGGCGAGAAATTCCAAAATCGATAAAATAGTATTTCGGAGGTCGCTGCGTGCGCGTGAAGTGCTTGGCAAAACCGCTACAATCCTCATTCGAGTTCCTTTCGACGGGATGAAATGATTTGGGGTATAGGCGAGCAGGGTCGAGCATGAGGTTTCGGTGCATGCAATCCCTATATAGCGACATTATTGAAAAAAGAAAGAAAGATGAGTCTTGTTTCTACCCACCGGTGGGCAACGCGGTGCATGTGCATAAATTGGAGTCCCTGGAAAATATCCAATGCGTATAACTCATTGTCAATAAAAAGTCATCTCACCTCGAACAGCTGGCGAAAACACTCCACCACTTCCCCGACAGTATCGAATGGGGGATTGTTATAAGGCCGAAGTAGGGGCATAACCATGATTATAAAATTTTCGTCATCGTCCAAAGTAAGGCCATCGTAGACAGGAACGCAATGGTTCACAGGCAGTGAAGCGAGAGTCTTGGAGGAGAAGTACAACCCAATATCTACTTCATAAGGATGTTCTGTCTTATTGATCCGTTTTAAAGTGACCACTTTGCTATCCGAGGTTCTAGTCGCGTCAATAACTTGTCCATACTGCGACGTAGACATGTTAGAATCGGTAATGAAGAACAAGAACATCCATACCTCTAGCCGCCTCCCGTCTTCACAGTCTTCCCAGTTCTTCTTCAAAATTGTCCATGAGGGCACCCATTCTGGGGAGTACCTAGGACGAAGACGGTATCCACGAATGTTTAACTGCTGGTACCGGTCACGCCACCAGACCTCTCTGGGGTCTAGTTCTTCTGGGCAGATATGGACGGATGTACCCCAGACCTCAAGTTCTCTCTGGGAGAGCTGAGCATCCAATCCAGCTTCCCGCGCCTTTGTTGGGGCCATAACACGCGCAGAAAGAAGGTACACCGCCGATGCCGCAAAGCACCAAAGCATGATGCCCACCACATGGTTAAATATGAACAAATATGCACCCACATTTTGCTTTGTCAGCTGTTTTTTTGGGTCGCGGGGTTTTGCATAAACGGAGACATGCGCGGAGTGACCACCTACTTGACCGCTTGTCGCACACACAGGTCCAGTCATATTAGATGGGGCAAATCTATATTTCTTCCACTTCTCGATAGATATGCTCATTTGGACCCGCTGTTTCCATGTTATGTAACATCGAGAAAATGCTTGTCCAGGAAAGGTCGATTAAAGATGTGCTTTTCTCATCACTTTGCCCCGTTTCTCTCAACAACCCTCATTTCTCTCTACCCCCACTACAACCCTGGAACTTGAATGTCCTCGGAACCTACTACTGTGATTCTGCCTTTCGACCTTGGCGCTGCCGCTCAATACGACCAATATGTTTTCCCCTTGGCTTATCATGATAGTCTCGGCGGTAATGTCAGTAACCTCGGCAAAGGCAGCCTTCTGCTTTCTGCAACATTGGAAGAGATGGTGAAAATCAAGGAGCTTGGAATCGATCTTTCCAAGAGTGATCAATTTATCTATAACACAAGAATCAAGTATGAAGCGTTAGTGGTGATCGATTGCTTGCCCATCGTCTGGTACTCATGCGTTGCCAGTCTGGCGGCTAAGAGGTCAAAACTACAGAGTAAACAAAAGACCCTCAACCCTTTCAAAGCCTTCCTAAACTACCGAGCAGCTCGGATGTTTCATGCTGCATCCTTGATTCTATATCTTGAAACAAAGGTCAGGAATCTACCGGATAGTCAACGTGTCAACTTATTTTGAATATTTGGCCCATCTAGGAGACATCCGAGAAAATACAGAGAGAACAGAAACTCACACAAATGGTTCCGAGTGCGGAGATACATAGTGTCGACAGTAAATTATGAACATTTCAGTATCCAGAGTCAAAGATCAACTCATATACTTCAGATGCAGTATCAGCCGATGCGACCATCACCGGCATCGCTATCAGTCTTCCTGGTGCAATGGACGACGATGCCATTCGAACAATCTTGGATGCAACTAATACCATAGCTTCGCATGCGTCGGATCCCTTTATTAATAATGCTCATGTTCGCCAGTTGAGCGACAACGGTGAGGGGCCCGTGATAGATGAATGTATTGTGAACTAACATGTTTAATTAGACGAGATGATAAGTCTTGCCGATACAGAGAGTTTATTGAGTCAATTAGATGCAGTTGGTTCTGGCGTTGAGGGAGACACCAACTTGCCAGGCACTTCAAGCAATCAAGGACGGTCAGATACTGCCAATCCAAGTCCTTCGCCAGTCATCAATCACATCCACATCTATTATAACTCTATACTGACAACGAACTCAAATGTTAGCGGATTGACTGTTAATCGCGGCTCACGGAATAGCGGTGGTAAGTAACGGCTTTTATCGAGTCATATATGATGTCGATACTTCCGTAGCATCGGTTTCTCAGTAGTTCATGCTAAAACGTTGCTCGTTATTTTATCATGCAATGTAGTCATAGCAATTGTATAATTCTTGCTGTCGTGCCCCCCCCCCTCCCCGTGTACCTATGCTGTGTCAAAGCATCTGCATTGTATGAGCAGAGACACCTTGATGCAGTATGTAAACGGCTGAGGTGTTGGCCCGAGATTTCATGACGAAGGAGCCATGACAGGTGCGTGGGATTTTAGTGGTCAAATATGTAAAGTAAAAGATCAAGTGAGTGAAGTGAGGCGGCTGTAAAGGTCAAGATGGTGAAACATGGTGGGATTGCATCATGGTAAAGTCTAGAAACGAGTGAGAAATTCGGATTTGTGACAATGGAGGAGCATAGATGAAAATAAAGAGAATGAAATGGAGGAAGGAAGTGTGTACGGCTTGTAAAGCCTGGTCTAGTGCCCCCTGCCGACCGAGACATCGTCGACAAATTTTCCAGACCAGGTGCATACTGACAGTACAGGCTTGCTCAACGGGATCACATCACCCACTGCAGCCTGTCCATGATACGTCAAACATTGTGTGAACATTTAGTCGCCCAGTGTGTACTTGCCATGCGTGTAAAGTCAAGGAGAGGAGTGTGCAAACGAACAGTTTCGTGTACCATGACACCGAGGTACGGGAGGTTGGTTGGAAGCTGATCCGACTAGCTTCCCAACAACCTGAGTTCGGGGATGACCTAACCTACGAGTTCGGCGGATGCGTAGCTCGCACAAATACCAAATTCCGTGGCCCGTGGCACAGATTCATCAGGCCTTCCATCGAACGTAATGAAAAAACTTGAAGACTGAGTCCCCCATGCACTGACAGGCGTGAGTCTTGCACTCTGACCAAAGCCTATGTGGCTTTCATTACGGTATATGTGTCACGATCATGATGCACCTCATCATCCTGACGTGCAAACTTTTCTTTCACGCCAGTGGTGGTCTTCAGAGCCTGAAGTTGGAAGATACGAAACATATCAGATTTTTCCCACAAGGGAGAGGCACGAGGCGTGCAACGCGGCGAGGCTCACCTTGACGTGCAACTTGCTACCACCCCCACTTCGGTTTTTCTTTTCTTGCTGTGCCTATGAGGACTAGCAAGCAGGTCTTCCTGGCATTTCTACTGCTCCATGCCTTACCCACTGTGGATGCTCCACTCAATGGTAGTGGCGTGGATGTAGCTGTAATGGTAAACCATGAGGTTGCAGAAGGCTCCAATGGTACGATTCTTTCTTTACTCTTGAGTGCAAATACACCGATTTCACCAGATGCCATCACAGCAGCCTCATGGGGATGTGAGTATCAGACTGAGAAAGCGCATTGATGGTTCTTCTATGTCTTGCTCTCATCTTTATATCGCAGATGTGTTCCTCCCGTTGGCTCCTCATGTGACAGCCACAGCCCAGGTCTTTGTAGAACCCGAGCAATCGCCATCTGACCTTTAGGAGCAGGCGATGAAATGTGTGAAAGATTTACAGAACTATGTTCGCCGCTTGCTTGAATTCGCGGTCACAATTTTCAAGTCTACCAAATTTACTGACGTGAGATCCGTTATGAATCACATTGTCAGCGCAACTGCCACTTTTCGGAATAACATCGGAAGCGCCCTCGACGCTCACCGTGTCACTCTTGATACCTTCACCAAGGGACCTGAAGATGTTCGTGTGCCGATAGTAAACATTCAGAAGAAATTTGCCTCTCCAGACAAGGCGACTGGTCACATTAAAAGAGCGAGAATAGTTGACGTCACCCTGGATGATACTGCACAGGCACTCATAAAGCTTGCTTCACACTATGGAGCTGAGGACGTTGCAATTTACTTACTCGCCTTGAGATCATGGGTGCAGGTACTCATAGTCACAATCGGTATATCAATTCCACTTCCTAGACCTCCGGCAGGGATGATTTGAATCTATTAATCTATCACATAGGCGATATCAATGAACATCATCCCCAATTCATTTCCGTTGTCACATCCAGTGTCATCGTCATGCTCGT
>JBBPJY010001006.1:0-10902 GCA_038088975.1 Xerocomus cyaneibrunnescens
GAGAACAAAGGGGAGGAGAATGGTGAGGATGAGTGGATGGAGAATGATGAGAAGGATGCAAAGGGAGAAGAGGAGGAGATTGGAGGAGCGGGGGATGACAATACCAGACCAGAGGAGCTGGAGGAGGCCAATGAGGTAGAAAAAGTAGTATAGATGTTATTTTTCTTTTCCTTAAATTGCAATTGTTTTGCCAGATTATGAGTGAGGTCTGGGTTTCTCCAGATACTGGAGGTGAAAGTCTGATACAAGTTCCAATGTGTGGCCCAGCTCCATTGTGAGTAGCCACAAAGTCTCTTCATCAGTTTTCTCATATCCTGACCAGTGGACTAGGTACAGGAGTTTGCAATTTCATCGTCTTTAGTCAATCTTGGAATCTAAGATCTCTGAGATTTCATATTCTGGTTTGCCATCCACCTTGACCAGAGGTGGGGGCGGTTGAACACAGTTTGGAATTGTGTTTGGAGTGGCAGGTTCCAGCTGAGAGACATGAAAGACTGGATGTATGGACTTCATGTTTTTCAGAAGCCAGAGGGTGAAAGAAAGAGAACCTGCCTGTGCAATGATCTTGTAGTGACCCAAGTTCTTCTCAGAGAGTTTCTTGGATGGTCAGGTGGAGCAGAAGTACTTTTCCTTGACGAAAACTTGGTCACTGACCTTGAAGTCTGGTGCTGGAGTTTGCTTGGTGTCCACAGGTCCTTGATATCTTTGCTGGGCAATGGAGATCTCTTCATGGAGGAAGGCATGGAGGGAGTCCAGGTTGACGGAGTATTCGCAGGCTTGGGTGGAAGTGAGGTCATTCTCAGGGTGAATGGAGATGTTTGAATGATAACCTTTGTTAGTGAAGAATGGGGAGACACCTGTTGTAGCATTCAGAGCATTGTTGTATGTGAACTCCACAAGGGGCAGGAGTTTGGACCAGTTGTCCTGTTGGTAGTTACAATAAATCCAAAGGTACTGTTCCAGGGTTTGGTTCATTTGCTCAGTTTGACCATCACCCTCTGGATGGTAGCTGGAGGTGAAGTGGAGCTTGATGTCAAGCACTTTTTCGAGGGAGCAGAAGAAGTGGAAGATGAACTCCAAGCCTCAATCAGAGGTGATGTGTGAGGGAACTCCATGTTTGGAAAAGACATGGAGGAGGAAGAGTTTAGCTAACTCTGGGGACATTGCCTTGTCATTGGTCAGGATAAAAACACATTGCTTGGACAGTCTGTCCACAATGACTAGGATGGCAGTGTGTCTGGAGGACAGAGGAAGCTGCTTGATGAAGTCCATGGAGATTGAATTCCATGGCTTTTCAGGGATCAGGAGTTGTTTCAGGAGCCCATAGGCCTTGTGTTGGGGGACCTTGGCATGGGTGCATACTGTACAGGAGGAAACATACTTCTTGACAAATGTCTGGATGCCCAGCCAGGTGTATTCGCAGTGAATGAGTTCTAATGTCCAATTTTGTCCAAAGTAACTGGAGAGCAGATGGTCATGCTTGTATCGGAGGACTCGGAGATGGAGATTGTCTGCATCAGGAACATAGATATGATTGTCCAGGCATAAGAAGTCTTCAGAGTCTATGGTCCAGCAGGAGTTGGAGGGTTCAGAGTCAGGCATGTGGATGGCTGCAAGAGGGTCGGAGGGAAGAGCAGATAGGATGTTGTTGTGGAGGAACTTGATATCAAACAATATACTGGCCCAGAGGACCAGAGTTGTGAGTATTGTTGCCCTGAGGGACGACACAAGTTGCTCTTGAGTGAAAATGGGTCGGAGATTCTGAGGGTTGATATGAGTATAGTCCCTATCCCCCTCTTTGAAATAGATATCCCAATGTCTAGTGAGGGAATCAGGCTTCACCCCTAAGCATCCAGGGTGGAAATGAACTACCATGTTGAACTGGAAAAGGAACTCTGACCACTAGGCTTGATGCTGGATGAGGAGCTTCATAGTGGTGAAGTATTCTAAGTTTTTATGGTCTGTGACTATGTCAATTGGAGTTCCAGAGCCCTCAAGGTAGTGCCACCAAGTCCAGAAGGACTTGAAAATGGTGAGCAGTTCCTTGTCATGGATGTCATAATTGAGTTCTGGAGAGGACAGGGTGTGGGAGAAGAATGCAACAGGGTGAATGTCATTATCTGAGCACCAGATGGAGAGGATGCCAGCGATGACATAATTGGAGGCATTTGTTTTGATGATTAGTGGGGCGTCAGGGACCCAGTGGGTGAGGATCGGAGTGAAGGTGAAAGCATTCTTGAGGCACTGAAAGGCAGAGTGACAGGAATCATCAAAATTTCATGGAATGTCTTTGCAAGTGAGGCGGGTGAGTGGAATGACAAGTCTGGAGTAACTGGTGATGAAACACTGGTAGAAGTTAGCGAAACCAAGGAAAGACTGGATATCTTGGACTTTCTGAGGTTCAGGCCAATCAATGATGGCCTTTACCTTCTTGGGGGACATGGAGAGTCTGGTGGGGGAGAGTTGATATCTGAGGTATTCTGTGAAGTTGGTATGGAATTTGCACTTCTCAGGCTTGATGTAAAGTCCATGTTTTCAGAGTTGCTGGAGTACCTCCTGGAGATGCTCTTTGTGCTTTGCATGGTCTTCAGAGAAGATGAGGATATCATCAAGGTAGATGATTACTGAGATGTCAAGGAGATCTGCAAAGATAGAATTAACAAACCACTGGAATGCTGCAGGGGCATTGGTGAGACCAAATGGCATGACAAGCCACTTGTAGGAGCCATAGCGCATTCAGAATAATGTCTTCCACTCATCTCCGGCAGTGATGCAGACCAGGTGGTATGCATGCCAGAGATCAAGCTTTGTGTATATCGTGATGCAGCTTGGAACATCTAGAAGGTTGGAGATGTGGAGAAGCAGATAGTGGTCTTTCTTCATGATCCTGTTAAGTCTGCAGAAGTCTATGCAAAGGTGGAGTGAGCTGTCCTTCTTGCGGACAAAGAGTACTGGGGTGGTGTGAGTGGAAGAGGAAGGGTGAATAAAGCCCATGGCGAGGTGTTCATCAAGGAACATATGAAGAGCCTCAAGCTCAGAGGTGGACAGGGAGTACGTAGTGCCTATCAGAGGGGAAGCTCCTTCATCCAGGTGGATCTTCAGATTGAAATTGCAGTGTGGAGCAAGCTGGGAGGCTTTGCTCTTGCTGAATATGTCTACAAAATCATGATATTCTAGAAGAACACCAGAGAGATCAACTGGGTCAGGTTTGGTGGAGGTGGAGTGGAGATTGCTGTTCTGGGGGCAGAGTGACAGTGAGAACCGTATAGAGCCCTGGAGGTGACAGGCAAGTGCGAAGGCAGGTGTGCTGATGAGCATGATGGGAGGCGCCTTGTGGTCGGAGAAACATGGTGAATCAGAGGAGGCAAAGTCAGCCAGAGGAATGGGTTCCAGAGGCTGTGAAGTCAAGCTTGAAAGTGCTTGACTGGGCTGCTTGGGTGTTTGGAATGAGATACTGCTCAATACCAAGTCAATCAATGGATTGTGGTGAGTGGGCCAGTTGTGTCCTAGAACAAGTGAACAGGAGCCATCTAGTGAGGTGACATAGAATGTCATTGGAGTGATATCACCGAAAGGGAAGCAAACCAAGAGGTCCAGAGCTTGAGTTATTGTGGAGTTCGAAGTTCCATTGAACAGGCAGAGAGAGAGCAGAGGGACGGAGTAGGTTAAAAGTCCATTATTATTGACAAATTTTGTATCTATAAAACTGTCGGAGGAGCTGGAATCTATCAATGCAGGAAAAGGCAGAATGTCATATGAGACTAGAGAGATGGGGGGCATGAGGGATCAGGGGTCTGAGAGAGCAGACACATTGAGTTGAATCTCCTGGAGTGCATGGGCAGAGTCAATGCAAACTTCATACTGTGCAGAGTCACAGAGGTCGTGGCCTATTTTTTTGCCTCAGAGGAGCCCTCTGGTTTGGCTTCCAGAGTGTCTGCTTTGGTGGAGTGGCCCTTGATGGCACATGAAGTGGACTTCATGCATTCCTTGGCCTTATGCCCTGCTTGGCCACAGAACATGCAGAGGTTGTTGTTGAAGTGGCATTTATGCTTGGCCATTGTGAGCTTTCCATCCTTTCTGAGCTTGGACAACAAGTCCAGTTGGAAGGAGGTGAATGCTCTGGAGGTGGTAGAAATACCAGCAGACTTCCCTTTGGACTCCTTGAAGGAGCCTGAGGAGCCAGTGGCAGAGTCGGAGGGTTTGTTGGATGCCTTGGAGAAATTGCCAGAAGGCTTTGCCTGATAGCTAACCTTCAACTTGTGTTCCCAGTAGCAGGTGTTGATGCCTTGGGCAAGTTGGCAGAGTTCGGAGAGTGTGGGGGGTTTGCCAACCCATGAGATTTCATCTTTGATGCAATCTGGAAGTCCATTGTAGAAGTGGTGCCAGAGTGCACCTTCTCCATATCCTCAAACTTGGGTTGCAATCCTGTTGAATTTGACGACATATTTGTTTATCCTTTGACCATCCTTCATTGTCAGGTGGTCAAGTTGGTGCTCTGCATCTCCAACTGGATCATGTGGTCCAAAGTTCATCTGTAGCTCTAGTACGAACTCCTTGTAACTGTCCATCCAGTCAGGGCGAAGGTCCAGGTCTTGCACCTGGAGGAGGTCCAGTTCAAACCACTCCAGTGCCATACCTTTGAGGTACAACTGGGTGAAGGTGACCTTGTTATGGTCAGAGGTGAAGGCCTTGGGGTGATCTTGGAAGTTCAACTCACATTGAATGAGGAAGATCTGGAGTTTGCGGGGGTCTGTCCCATCAAACTGGTCTGGGTCTTAGACTTTGGTTCATTGTGAGGGCTCAGAGGACTTCTTTGATGAGTGGGTGAGTACCCAGATAGAGCTGGCCAGGTTGGCAAGCATATCTCACAGAATATGCTCTTCTTCATCATCTTCTGGGAAGAAGTCATCTTCCGGGATGTCAGGGTCATTGGGGGGGTCACTGCGAGGCTCTTCCGGATTTCTGGGGTTGCCACAATGGCTGGGGGTGTGGAATGAGGATGAGATATTGGCAGAGGGTTCATTGCTGTTGTCTGTCAGTTCCTTGATATGTGCTCTAGGGGTCAGTGAGTCTGGGCAGGCACATACTTGGGATGCAGAGTTGTTTCTCTGGGCAGAGAAACTGGAACTGATCAACAACATCGGAACCTCAGTGATTACTGCTGAAGGTATTGAGAGAGTTGTAATGGGGGGAGGTCAGAGCATTGGTGATTGCTCCAGTGCATGATCAAGTGATCTGAGTGGTCATGGAGAATCTGTTGCAAGAGGGAGTTGAAATATACTGTTAAACTAAGTTGGACAAACTCCAAGGAACTCCGAGGAGGCGGAGTTGTGAGGGGGTTGAACAGGACTTTGGCTTCACCTTATGTGGTGTGCCCTTGCAAGGAATTCGGTGTCCTGAATTTGCGGACAGAGGGTCAGAGGTCAGAGGGTGGTCAGAGTAGTCATGCAGCAACTTAAAGAGCTGAGGTCAAATGGAGGGAACATCAAGTTAAGTGGATATTTCAACTAAAGGAATACAGGGTGGAATCTATGGAGTTTGTATATGGGGAGAATTAGATGACTAAGTCTGGAGTCAGAGAGAACTATGTACTGGAATGTCAGAAGCTAAGTAATACTGGAGTGCAGCCTTGGAGCTGTGCTGATTGGTAATGGAGTTCTGAGTAAGCAAAGAATGGAACGTAAGTAGATAAGTAACAGAGTTAGAACAAGAAGAGAGTCAGAATAGTTTACTAAAAGGTCAGAGTCCAAGTAGTGTATCTAAGAGAGAAACAGGAGAACAGACTGGGGGTTGTAGCAGAGTTGGTCTGGAAGGACTGGAGATGGACTTGTGAGTCCAGGATATGACAATGACCAGGCAGGCATTGCAAAGCAAGAAGAGCTCTGAAACATGGAAAACCAAAGTCCAAGAACCCAATCCCTTTGATGGGTTCAACCCTAAGAAACTCCATCCATTCATAGTCCAATGCAAGCTCAATTTCCAAGCAAATCCAAAGTCCTTCAAGATGGGCCAGACTAAGGTGACATTCACCCAATCTTATCTTAAGGGCATAGCCCTAGAGTATTTCAAGCTGGACCTCCTTGGAGATGAACCTCTGGAGGATTGTCCACTATGGATGGACAGTTGGAAAACATTCTTATTTGAATTGCAATCCAATTTCGGGCCTTATGATCCTGTAGCTGACACAGAAGCTCAACTCAAGCAACTGCAGATGTGAGACTCACAGCAAATTTGTAGGTATATTGTTGAATGGAACTGCCATGCATTGCAGGTCCAAGGCTGAGGCCCTGGTGCTCTCCACCAGAGTTTCTACAACAGCCTCCTGAACTGAATCAAGGACAAATTGTTGTGCCAGGATAAGCCCAACAACATCCATGATCTCTGAGCCCTTGCCCAGCAGGTTGATCATTGATACTGGGAGCACAAGGAAAAGATCTCTCACACAAACAAGGCCTCTGGTTCCAACTCTGAAAACTCCAAACCATCAAACTCATCCACCCCATCAACATCTGCTAAGCCCAAGGACAACAAGTCCAAAGGCAATAGCAACAGTTCTTCAAACTCCAGTTCTTCTGGAAAGGACAACAAAGGTAATGGGCCCCCTAAGGACCTATCTGTTTCTTCTAAACTCAGCAAGGATGGCAAACTCCTCCTGGAGGAGCACTAGTGCCAAATTAAGAACAACCTTTGTCTTTTCTGTGGATTGCCAGGTCACTCCACTAAGGACTGCCAGAAATCCACCTCTAGAGCTATGAAGGCCTGCTCTGCTACTGCTACTCCAGCAGCAACAGCCTCCAGCTCTGCCTCCTCCAAGGCAAAAAATAGAGAGCAACTCCTTTGAGTCCACATGGGCTGGAAGTCACATTGAACCCAACCATGCTCTCAAGGAGCTTTGTCTCAACACATCTGCTCTTTCTAATCCAAACTCACTTCAACCTTTTGTTTCTATTCCTGATCTCTCTCTGTTCTCCATTCCTGTTCTTATTGACTCTGGTTCTACTCACTGTTTCATTGACTCCTCTTTTGCTAACAAATACAAAATACCTACAAACTCCATACCTCCGATTTCACTCTGTCTGTTCAACAGCTCATCTTCATCCTCTATTACCTCCTCTGTAGAACTGACCATCTCCTTTCTATCAGGCAAGACCACCTCCAAGACATTTTTTGTCACCTCCTTGGATTCCTCATGCTCACTAGTTTTAGAACATAGCTGGCTCTCCCACTACAATCCATTGATTGACTGGGTCATGAGCAGCATCTCATTCCAGACTTCTGCAGACAGAATGCCAAGCCCAACATCATCCTCTGTGCCTTTGGGGCATCCTCCCACTCTTCCTGTGACTCCTACCAACTCTCCTCTGACCCTTGAGTGCCCTCCAAAATTGCCTACCACTCCTGGACTCTGATGCCCTCCCATCTCTTTCATCAATGCTGCTGCATTTGCACAAGCATGCAAGATGGAAGGCTCAGTCCAATTCACCATAAAACTCCAGAATCCTAAGGACACCAAGGCACACTCTGCTTCCATCTCCAATATCTTTGAGGAACCAATAGATCTCTTCAGAGTTCCTCTGGAGTACCATGATTTCACAGACATCTTTAGCAAAAAAAAGGCAGATACCCTACCATCTCATTGTCCTTTCAACCTCAACATCGAACTGGAGGAAGGCACCTCTCCTCCAATTGGAAAGCTCTACTTCCTCTCCCCTACTGAACAACAAACCCTCTGTGACTTCATTGATGAGCATCTGAACATCAGCATTATTCGAGCCTCCAGCTCACTCCATACTGCTCTGATGCTCTTTGTCAAAAAGAAGGAGAGATCCCTCCATCTCTGTGTTGACTTCCATGGCCTCAATGCTATTACCAAGAAAGACTGCTATCTTCTTCTGCACACCACTGACCTCCTTGATGCTCCAAGCAGAGTGAAGGTCTACACTAAGCTCGATCTCCGGCATGCATACCACCTGGTCTGCATTGCCAAAGGCAACAAGTGGAAAACTATGTTCCAGACTTGCTATGGATCATTTGAATGGTTGGTTATGCCTTTTGGACTTACTAATGCTCCAGCAGCTTTTTAAAGGTTCATCAATAGTATTTTTGCTGATATGCTAGATGTCTCTGTTGTTGTCTACCTAGATGACATCTTGATTTACTTCCAAGATCTCACCTCCCACTGGAAGCATGTCCAGGAAGTACTCTGATAACTCTGAGCTAATGGGCTATACCTAAAGCCAGAGAAGTGTAAATGCCACTCTGACTCCATTGAGTACCTCAGATATATGCTCACTCCCTCTGGTCTTGCTATGGCCAAGGATAAAATCAAAGCTATAGTGGATTGGCCTGAGCCCAGGAAGGTCAAGAACATTCAGTCTTTCCTCAATTTTGCCAATTTCTATCATTGCTTCATTCACAATTATGCTAATATTGTCATTCCACTAACCCATCTTACTTGTAAAGGCACACCTTGGAACTTTTCCAAGGACTGCCAGAAGGCATTCCAGGGCCTTAAGGCTGCCTTCACATTCACCCTGGTGCTAGTCCATGTCAAATCAATGAGTTGGGCTATTGAATCTCTGGGATCTCTGTGTCAACTCTGGTCAGAGGAGGATGGTGAGTACTGAGGTGGAAGGGGTTAGTGACAGGGGTAGACCAGAGGTCCAACAGAGGAAGTAGGGGGGGAGAACTTAGTGAGGACATCAGCATAGGACTTATAGGTCACACCCTTGTATAGGTCCAGGTCCTTGTATTTTGGAGATCGGACTAGAAGCATGAGGATAGGGACAGGAGGGAAGGAGGGACGAGGAGGAGGAGGGAAAGTAGTTGGATTTAGTCGATATTTGTACTGAGGGATAGTACAGGATGTATGGAGATTTATATACAGAGAATGTAAGGTGAAACATGGTAGGCAAGGAGATGAAACATATAAGTGTCGAAGAGAAAAGAGCACATGGTGTGATCAGAAAGCAAGGTAACACATGGAAGTGATACAATGGCAACTGACTCTGCATGGCACCTGTCAAAAGCAAGGGATAACAAGTCCTAACATGCCTGGAACAATATATGGGTGCTCTGATGACTAGTAACAGAACTCCAAGATGCAGGGCGGAGGAGCAGACAAGGATACAGATGTAGTGAGGGTGGAGATGGCCAGAGATGGTTCAGAGGGGGCAACGTAGGGGTCAGAGGATGGATATGACAGTCCACTGGATGCCAGATACTTTGATGATTGTTGAAACTGATGCTTCTGACTATGCTATCACAGGAATCCTTTCCATTTCTACTCCAGATAATGACTTACACCCCATAGCATTTTATTCTTGTTCTCTCCATGATGCAGAACTGAATTATGATACTCATGATAAGAAACTCCTAGCCATTTTTGAAGCCTTTAATCAGTGGCAACATTACCTTGAAGGCTCCAGAACTCCGATCTCTGTTTTCATGGACCACAGGAATCTCAAATACTTCACCTCTACCAAAATGCTTACCTGCTGGCAAGCCTGCTGGTTGGAATACCTTTGCCAATTCAATCTAGTGGTACAGTATCACCTGGGCAAGCTCAGAGCGAAGCCAAATGCACTGACTAGACATTGGGACATCTACCCTAAAGACGGGGACAAGGACTATGCTTGTGTTAACCCTGACAATAACAGACCCATTTTTACACAGGACCAACTCATTGCATCCCTCCAAGCTACTCCTCTTGCAGCTCTGGTCCTCCAGGCCTCACTCCTTGTTGACAGCAAGCAACTCTGCTCTAACATCCTTTCCTCCCTTCCCAATGATCCTGTCACATCTCCTCTTCTTTCAGCCCTACCTACCAACAACCCTCACTGGACCATCTCTCCAGAAGGTTTCCTCCTCCATGATAGCCATATCTATGTCCCAGAACAGGGTGACCTCTGACTCTGGATCCTCCAGACTTTCCATGATCACCCTACTGCAGGCCACTTTGGTTAGAACTGTACTCTGGAACTCATCTGTTGAGAGTATACTTGGCTGGGCATCTGGACCTTCATACAAGATTATGTTAGTTCTTGTACAACCTGTGCTCATGCTAAAACCCCTAGGCATTGCCCATGTGGCCTCCTCAAACAGCTCCCTATTCCAGAGAAGCCATGGAACTCCATCTCCATGGATTTCATAGAGCATCTCCCAGCTTCAGCAGGCTTCACCACTATCCTAGTGGTAATTGACAGGTTATCAAAACAAGCCATTTTCATCCCTACCAATGATACCATTTCCTCTGCTGACCTCACATAGTTATTCCTCATCAATGTCTTCTCCAAGCATGGAGTTCCCTCCCATGTCACCTCTGACCAGGGCTCCGAGTTTGTATTTCACTTCTTCAGATCCTTAGGTAAAGCGCTAGATATGTGCCTCCACTTCACCTCCAGTTATTATCCAGAAGGTGACAGACAAATGGAACGTGCTAACCAGATGCTAGAGCAGTACCTTTGGGTCTACTGTAATTATCAACAGGACAACTGGTTGGATCTCCTGCCTCTGGCAGAGTTTGCCTACAATAATGCTCTGAGTGCTACTACTGGAGTATCACTGTTCTTTGCGAACAAGGGTTACCACCCAAACTTCTCTGTTTACTCCAATCATTCTCTAACCCCCTCCTCAGCATCTGCTTACATCACTGACCTTGAACAGTTACACAAGTTCCTCCGATCAGAGATGCTTGTAGCACAATATCACTATCAAGGACCAGCTGATGCCAAGTGTAGCCCAGCTCTGGACTTCCAAGTTGGAGATCTGGTATACATGAGGGCAAAATACTTCAGCTCTACTTGACCTTCTAAAAAACATTCCAAGAAAAATCTGGGACCTTTCTCAATTATTGCCCAACCAGGTACACATTCATTTATGTTACATCTCCCTGATTCTCTC
>JBBPJY010001008.1:0-10893 GCA_038088975.1 Xerocomus cyaneibrunnescens
CGCGAACGCGTACGTGGCGCTGTGCGAACCGGGGTTTGTCTCGTTGGGTGGCGGGTGCGTGGTGCTGTTTTGTTTGTTCTTGCGGGTATTGACCCCGGTGCAGGGACGGCCACTATGGGCTGTATCTCGACGCGTCGCTCCTGGACGGCTCGTCAGCGCCATGTCCAACGTTTGGCAATCCGCCGCTGTGTGCAAGCGGGGGCGGGGACTCGGTGACCCGCACCAAAGGGGAAGTGTCGTTCGAGTGCGTCGGGCTCGAGGTGTGGGGGATCGGTTCTGGATGACGCTTTTACGGATTTTCTGTAGACTTGGGTTTTCGCGATGACGCTGGATGGCATTGCACATCTATTACGATGGTAAAATGAAAGACACGTGGTACGACAACGAGCGACCCCTGATCGACGACGAAATGTCCAAAATGTCCCAGCGAATGAGAAAAGGGTGGCTACAAGAACCGGCTGCTCGACGGGTCCATGCCCTTGGCCAACCGCAACATGACCACGTTGGACGACAGACTCGAAAACTGGTGCACGAGATGAGCAACGGGGAACGGCACAAAGAGCACAAAGAGCACGTACGCCATTCCCGACAAACACCTCTGCGCGCTCCGCGATGGCCATGTCGACCGCCATCGAGACGTACCGCTGCGCCGCGTCGAGCTGCACGTCCGGCGTGCTCGCCACGTCCGCCCACCCATCCTGCGCAAGCGCGTCCCGCACCTCGGCGAGCCCCCACGTCCACGCATTCGAGAGCACATACACGCGCCGCAGCTGGGGGTGCTGCACGCGGACCGCACGCAGCCGTGCGACGAGCTGCGCCGTCGTTGGGAGGCAGTGCGCGAGGTAGTACGCCTCCCGCGCGGCGGTGTCGTTGGCGAGCGGGCGCGCGTCGAAGCGGTCTGGGAGGGACGGGTGTTGGTTGATGCCCATGTAGTCGGCGTTCCACCGGGCGAGGTTCGGACAGTGGCGGGTGTAGTCGCCCCGGCGGAGGTGGACGGCGACGAGGCCGTCGAGCGTGCCCGCGAGGTCCGAGGCGACGCGCGGCTGGAGGAGGGCAAAGTTGCGCGCGAGGGCGGATTGGATGAGTGGGGACCAGGTAAAGGCGGCGAGGATGGGCGAGGCGATGAGCGGGTCGAAGAGGGAGAGGATGCGCGGGCCGCCAAAGAGGCTGGAGCGGGCGTGAGCATGCGGCGGGGAGACTGGGGAGACGGGCTTACAAGCGGTCAAAGAGCGCGTGTGCGGACGAGTCAATCTCGATGCACTCGGCATCGACCTGGGCAAGCTGGGCTTGCCACCAGTCGATGAGGGCGGCACCGTCTGCGTCGTTGGGGGCGCCGGCGGAGCTGAGGACGTACGGAGAGGCGTCGGGCCCGGTGCAGAGGTGCTCGTAGAATTCGGCGCTGACGGCGAGCGGGGAGGACGCGGAGGGCATGGGACCGCCTGCAGTCGGGCCCGATATGATGGCGTTGATGGGTATGCGCGTTGGACGGAGCGCAAAGTCGTATATCGTCCACGGGAGGGGGACGTGCGACCAGGTGTAGTCCTCGAACACGAAGGAGACGTTGGAGACGTAGGCGAGATAAGACATCAGCAGCCTGCCCAGCGGTGGTGGTGGTCAGCATCTGCCCAGGACGCGAGTCGGGTCAGTGCACGCACGCTTCCTGGAGGACATTGTTGAGACCGTGTCCCCAGAGGTGACCTGGGAACCGGAGATATCGCGCTGGACGACCGTTGGCACGTGTGAGGGCGGCGACGGCGTGTTGTGGGAGACGACGCTCATAGTTACGGACGTCGTCGTACGAGGGCGGGACTCCCTGGCAGAGGATGGCGAACAGGACGATGACCGGGGCGCATGCGAGACAGATCAGCACCCGTCGCAACGACACGACCCGACAACGGCGTCGCTTGGGCCGTTGGCGTGCGGGCTGCGGGTCGGTGGGGAGGACGGCGTACTCTGTGCCACGGAGCTTTCTGAGGGGTATCCAAGCCATGTCCGTCGTCGACGTTGACGTCGCCGTGGAGGGAAAAGAAGACAGGGTGGGCGTACTCACCCACGTTCCATAAGTATATTCACAAGGTACCTCTGTTATTTTTTTTTTTCTTTGGCGGACGAGTTTGGCTTGACTGGGAAATCTCAGGCTGACAAGCGCAGCCATCACACAGCGCCTTTTTTTTTTCTCTCTGGATGACACTTGCAGTCTGATCACGTTCGCATGTCCCGTGAGCGACTTCCTCGCCAGTCGCTGTCCTTGTCTGGCGTAGTACCAGCACCAAGTTCGACCCATGTGGCCAGTCTCGACACATCCCTGCTGCCACAGGCACGTCCATTAACTCATCCAAACCCGTACTCCTGAATGATCCCGCAAACAGACATCGCTCGCGACATCGGTGGTAGATACGGTCTCACTCCAAACGACGCCCGCCACCTTTTCTTCGACGCCGACAAATGTCGACACCACCCCCACCTCGTCGAGTCCGACCGAGACGACAAGGTAACGACCATCGCCTCTGTGTGTGCTCGCACTCACACCCATACCCAGCACCCCACAGACCACCTCACCGACAACGAGTGCCACCCCGATCACCACCTCTCAGACGCCGACCTCTTCTTCGACACCATCGCCTACCACATCTTCTCCAGCCTCGTCATCTTTGTCTGCAACATCTTCCAGCACAACAACACAGCCTCCCATACCATCATCATCGCAACAGGAAATACCAACGACCATCACGTCTCAGTTTACTACCTATGTTAATGGATCCGCAGTACTAGTGCGTCTCATCTCCCGGCCGAGCGTCCTCGCTTACCCCTCCCTCGCAGACCCAAACCATGATTCCAAGTACGATACCCCAGGTACCTAGCCCCTCCTCCAGCCAGCGCACCTCCATCATCGCCGGCGCCGCAGCAGGCGGCACAGCCCTTCTCATCCTGCTCCTCTCCCTCGCGTTCTGCGTCCGCCGAAAACAGTTCAAGCGACTCGACTTTCTCCACGCGCTCACGCTCAAGCGAAAACAGGAACGCTCGCGCGCAACGTTCCTCGACGGCGAGGTCCTCGACGACGTCGATCTCGCACGCCCACCACGGCGGTACACCGACTACGAAACGCCGTGGGACCCACGGACGAGCAGGGACGCGCCGGGCACGCGCAGGTCCGAGACCGGATCAGCGTTCCGCGAGGACCTGTGGCCCCAGCCGGTCGCGACCGAGGGCACTCGGCTCATGGACCCGCTCGCGAATCGGGACGACGTCGATCTGGGCCGGATCGTGGACGACGTGATGGGCCCCTCGGCGAGCGCGGGGCACTTTTCGGACCGGTCGGTGTCGTCGGTGTACAGGGGGTCTGTCGTCGACTCGGAGGGTGAGGGGCACGTGCATTCGCGGACGGTGTCGGATGCGTCGAACGTGGCGTTGTTGGAGGCGGCCGGGTTGTCCGGCGCCACTGCTCCGGCGTTGGCGTCGACGGCGCCGGTGAGATCGAGTCCGCTGGCGCAGCCGGGGACGAGGCCCGGTGGATCGGCCGAGCAGACGGGCGAGGACGTGTCCTGAGTTTGCTCGGTTTAGTCCGGTATATTTATATCTGCACGTTTTGCATGTGCGTGCGCTCCTTTCACGGCTGGCCCCGCTGATTGTTGTGCAGATATATATCCGCCCACTATTGTTATCTCATATATCGCTCGCCAGTTGTTGTTGTTGTTGTTGTTGTTGTCTCTACGACTTGGACGCTCTGGACGTTGCTTCTTGCGTTCAATGGACGTTTCATTCCCCCCTTTGTGCTTTTGGGCTGTCATTGTATGCGGTGAAACTCTTGTCGTACGATCAGGCATGCGGGCTTCCGTGGATATTTGAGTGACGCTGCTCGAAGCATCAGTAGTCGTACATTGCCCATTTCCGGGGTTTCAACGTCCTCCGCCGACTTCTCTCTCTCGCAGATATCGGAGGCACTTTGATCTTCATCATGCCCAGCCCACGCGCGATCGTTGATTCATTGCTGTTCCTCCCATGACTTTGCATAGCCACAATTTGACTACCAAGTTCTCTTCTTTCACTCCAGCCCAACGAGAAATCCCGCATCTGGAGCGCTGGACCGCGTTGTTTTGTTGTGGTTTCACGTCGGCGATTAGGTCGCTCTGGTCGTTCCCTCGATTTCGTTCTTGCGCTCAATGGACGTTTGATTTCCCTTTGTCGCAAGTTGTACGCGGTGCAACTATTCCTATCGTGTGATCACTTCGATGGTTATTTTGAGTGACGATGCAGACTCGAGTCGTACATCGCTCATTTCCGGGGTTTCAACTTGCCCGCCCTCCATCTTCCACGTCGGAGGCACCCTGTCCAATTTGTACCATCGTATTCTTCATCATGCGCAGCCCGCGTGCGATCATCGTCGATTCATCAAAGTTCTTCCCGCACTATGATTTGGGCACCAAGTTCCCTTTTACTCCAGCGCAACAAGAAGTCCAGCACCTCGAACGCTGGCCGTGAAAGCGGACACTTCTCTTTCGAACTTGCGTACTGCTGAACCCATTATCGTCTTCCCCAGATTGTGGACATCACCTGCAGGCTGTGTGCCAGGGCGATCCTCCATCGATAAGAAAGACCCGCCAGGGACTTTAAGGGAGTGATATCGAGAACAGCCATCGAGAACCCAAAACCGGTTTGTCTTCGTGGTGCTGCTTATCTCACGCCAGTTGTTGTTCCGTTGCTTTTCAGCAGTGATTCACACATATTACATACTAGTGGAGTTGCCGTTCCCTTTCTTGCGGTGTTTGCCCCCAAAGGGTAGCTCATTCACTTTGACCATCCACGATGCGACTGTGCGTCAACACGCCCGATAATCATCCCATCACCACGGACTTTTACAGTGAAACTCACAACATGCAGCTTCATCTGGCTAAAGATAGAATGATAGTGGTGATAGCACCCGGCTTTACTCGCTGTCTTGCAACGACTCACAGACCACCATGGCACCTCGCGATGAAAGTCGGACTCTCTTGTCAGGAAAGCAGAAATCGGACACCTCGGAACGATTCTTCCGTGAATGGACCGTCCTAGTAATCGTGCTTGCCCAGATGTCCACCTTCGTCTTTGCCTGGGCTTTTGCAGGCTCAATGATGCGTAAGACAGTCGCACTGCCAGACACGACAGCTGTCTGGATACAGAACAATCCAAGCGATGTCCAGGTTGTCGTCACCTTGGTTTCTACCTTGCTTGCGCTAGTTAATTCGTTGTGAGTCATCTTCGAGGCTTATATGGTACAACTGACGTTCTCACCGACACTTTGTACGATACAGTCTTCTCGGCAAGGCTGTCCAATATGCCTTGGTCCATCGTCTCTCACGCGCACCACTTTCTCTCCGTACAATGGTGGAATGGGCGAGGCTGGCTCAGCGCTCCGTATCTCTGAATTTCGACAGACGTGGTCGAATATGGACACTGTTATCTGTGGTATGGGTCGGGTTGTTGGGCTTCCTCACGACAGCGTAAGTTTCCGGTATCTGGATTTGATCTCAACTTGCTGACCTTTGCCTTTTCTGCAGGTGGTCAAGTTTACTAGCGCCCGAGAGCGTGGTCGCATACTACGACTTGCACGGCACAGAACCCAGTCTTCTCAGCCCTTCTGTAGCCGATGTTTTTAGTAGCTACACTAATGGATATCAACCTGGTCAAGGGTTTAACTTGACAACGTGGAATCCCGGTAACTATACGTACGTGGGCCCCCATGAATTCGTGGCTATCTGGGCGACATCCATTATTGACCAGGAACCTTGTAGTTCTTTCTGGCCAGAGATTGATTTAGCATCAAATCTCATGAATGCTGGTTTCTTGGCGGCATCGGCAAACGTCAGCATACAAAACTACCCAGCCGCTAATCTCATTAGTATTTATGCCTCGCCGTATGTGAGCAATACTACCACAGGTAGGATGTGATCACTTTTTCATTCGCCGAGTACCAAGGCGGTGATAGTGATTAGTGACGTCAGCTCTTAGGTGGCATATTTCCTACAGACGATCTATCGCTAACGCCATCGTCTCCGTATTTTGGCGTTGGCAATCCACTGTTCCAAGGCTTTTCGAGGATGTATAATGTGGCCCAGCAAGGCTTCACCGCTGACGTCTCCTGCCGGACACCTACTTCCAATGACCCAGTCATCATTCCAAACGTCACAAATTCAGTTCCGATCGATGGGGATAGTGATGCGTGGTACATGAATACCTATTCTTGGAGCACGAATTGTTCCTCTGGAATAGTATACTGTGGGTGCTCTGCCTTCTTTTGTCTCTGGTTCGTGCTTGGCGTAGTAATGAGCACTTCTTGCCACACATAGCCACGCACGGAGTTGCCATTATAGGCAGCCCTATACTTCCCGGTTCAAGCGATGTATCTGACGAGAGTGGCCTGTTCATGACGTCCATCTGTCCAAATCAAGGCTTCGCTGGCGCGTCAAACCAGTCTTTCTGTGAGTATATGTATTATACAACTTGATGTACGAAGACCGAATCACGGCTACATTTCCAGTGGTCCTCCTCAATTTCTCCCCGGGCTCGATTACTTTCACGCGCCGAATCTGCCAAGTCACGCCCCTGGTCACCACCATCCAAGCTACCTACGACGAGAATAATATCATCAACGTCATTCAGCCACCTCTTGATCAACACCCTTTGAACAACACTGTATTGTTGTGGTTTCCTGCGTTCGTTATTTGGTCTACGTTCGTGAGGTCTCAGGGACTCACTGAAAACGTGATCGAAGATAATTTGTTCGTGTTTCAGGAGGCAGATCCTTCCATTGTAATCGTGCGCTGAGTTCTGGTCTTTATCATCTTGTGATGCTGACTGTGACTGTGGAGTAGGAAAACTATCTCCGTGGAATGATTGAATATCTGGGTTCAGTACGTTCATACTACCACCATTGCCGTTTGCCCGGTCTCAACTTGGCATGCCACCACTGTGCTATATTGAATAGCTCATGACCCAAGCGGCTCAGGACCCGAATTCTCCAGATGCGTGGGTCCAGTTCAGTGGCACTCTGAACGTACGGACATTTGGCTGGACTTTTCACCTACGAACGCACGGCCCTTCCCTTGCTGCAATCACACTCGTGACTGCTTTGACGGTAGCTGCGGGGACGTTTACAATGATACCGGTTAACCGTGACGATGGAACAAGCAAAACGAGAAAGCTGCGAGCAGCCCCAGCTCACTTTTTCAACCCGACGGAGACGATGGACGTTCTTCTTGCCTCGGCTGCTGGGGACCTTGCTAAGGCGTTATCCGAACCGGACGGTGATGGCGTCCGTCGACATATCGGTTTCCAGAGAGATCGCCCTGAGTATGACGAACGTCTGAGAGTCGTGCTTGAGAAGACGGAGAAGGGGAGGCCGGTGCTGAAGACCGTGGACACTGATGTCACTGTGCATGGTGTTCGTGCCGCTGATGTGGACCATCATGCGTTCTGCACGAGTCGTGGCAGGGCTGATCTGGGGACAGATGAGGGTGCGTCGAGTGCAGATATCAGCAACCATGAGGGGGATATAGAACTCGGGGATTTACAGACGAAGACGAAGGAATAGGACACGTGCAGGGTCGACTCGGACATGTAGCCTTTCTCGTCGTGCATCGGTCTAGTCATCATAGTAGCCCGATTTAAAAGCTGTGCAGAGATCTGGTGTTGCTTGTGATTAGCTGTACAAGTAATTCGATGATGTGATGAAGATATTTGAATGACGAGCGACCGAGACACTGCTAGGTTTGCTCGTGTTCTTCTACCTGATGTTGGGGTTTGTCAACTTGCCAGCCCTCCTTCCACCATTGGAGGTCACTTGTCCAATTCTCGCCCTTGTCTTCTTTGTGTGGTCACCTCTCCCTACCTTGCATCGTCCCGCCGCCCACTATCGCTGATTCCTCCCACGATTTGGCACAGGCTATGAGCCGGTAGTGCTTTTGCTTCTGTCCAGCAAAAATCTAGAATGCTGGCTGCACACCAAGCAGACCTATTGCATATTTCCTATCCACTCAGACATTGGCAAGAAGAAAAGCTCTCGGAGGTGGCAAGGCGGCCTCCAAGAACCCAAAATGGACTTACCAGTAGTGGGTTCCGTGATGTGGGTATCCTTTATTTATCTCATGCCCATTTCTTGTTCCCTTTTTTTCGTGGCAATTCACACATTGCCCACTGCAATTGCCAAATAGTATTCATACCATCCCTTTTGTCGTTTGTCCCTAGATGGTAGTTCATCTACTTTGACTGCGCACGATGCAGCTGTACATAAATATGCTCATCGTCCTGTCATCACGGACTTTTCGTGCGAAGTCATGCAGCATGTGGTTTCATCGGGCTAAAGATACGACAATGGCTCCCCTGCAGCTCCACCAGTGGATGCTTACTATTCCTTGATGACCACCCACAACTGACAACGATTGACATACTATTATGCCAGCACTTCGTAGTGAACGTCAGATTCTTTTGTTAGGAAAACAAAAATCGGATACCTCGGAGGGCTTCTTCCATGAAAGGACCATCTTAGCAATCATGCTCGCCCAGATGTCTATCTTTGTCTTTGCCTGGGCTTTTGCAGGCTCAATATTGCACAAGACAGTTGTGCTACCAGACACTACACGACCTGGATCCAGAATAATCTGGGTGATGTCCAGGTTATCGTCACATTACTTTCTACCACACTCGCGCTAACTGGCTCATTGTGAGTGGTCTTCGGAGTATAATGTACAATTGACATTCTCGCCGGCCCTTTGCACTACAGTCTTCTCGGCAAGGCTGTTCAATATGCATTGGTCCGTCGTCTTTTACGCGCACCACTTCCCCTGCATACAATGGTGGAATGGGCAAGGCTATCTCAGCGCTCCATTTCTCTGAATCGCAATGGACTGGACACTGTTATCTGTGATATGGGTTGGGGTATTGAGCTTCCTTACGACAGCGTAAGCATCAAGCATTTTGTCTTGGCTCATTGATCTTTGGCCTTTTTTCAGGTGGTCAGGTTTGCTGGCCCCCGAAAGTGTAGTCATATACTACGACCTGCAAGGCACCGAGCCCAGTCTTCTCAGCCCTTCTGTAGTTGGTGTCTATACTAGTTACATCGGACTGCATAAGGGTTTAACTTCACCACGTTTGGTCTCGATGCCTACACGTAAGTACCCCTCATGAATACATGGCTATCAAGGCGACGTTGATTATTGATCTGGAACCCTGCAGTTCCTCCTCCTCAGAAATTGATTTGATGTCAACTCTCATGGATGCTGGTTTCTTGGCAGCATCAGCAAACCTTAGCACACAAAACCATTCATCTGCTAGTCTCATTGGTCTGTTTGGCTCACCGTATGATAGCAATATCACCACAGGTAAGGTTTGATCAGTTTTCATTCGCTGGATACAAAGGCGGCAATGGTGGTTAGTGACACAGGCTTTTAGGTGGCATATATCCTACAGGTGCCCTGTCCTTCATGCCATCCATATCTCCGTATTTTGTCACTGACAATCCACTGTACAAGGGCTTCTCCAGGACATATAATGCCACCGAGCATGGCTTCACTGCTGATGTCTCTTGTCGAACGTCTACACCGAACGACCCAGTGATCACCCGAAACCTCACCAGTTCAGTTCAGGTCAATGCAAACAGTTATGACACACATACTCCTGGAGCACGACTTGTTCCTCTGGAATGGAATTCTGTGGGTACTTTTACTTTTGTCTATCATTCCTGCTCGACGTAGTAACATGCATCTCCTGCACCAGTCACAACTGGAATTACCATCATAAATGCCACAGCAAGCCAAATGTCAAGCGGGGGCAGCTTGCTCGTGGCTTCTATCTGTCTCGATCAAGACTTTACCGGCAGGTCAAACCAGTCCTTTCGTGAGTATTTATACTGTGCAATAGTATGCGTGGCAAACTAAACCATGGCCTCATTCCCAGTGGCCCTTTTTGATTTTGTCCCAGGCTCAAGTGGCTACCCGCCCCAGGTCTGTCAAGTCACGCCACTGGTTACCACTGTCAAAACTACGTATGATGAGAACAATATCATTCACATCATCCAACCACCTCTTAACCAACACCCTTTACCAGATCCTACCATTACTAACGATACAGGAATATTATGGTTTCCTGTGTTCATGATTTGGTCCATGTTCGTGACATCTCAAGGACTTACTGATAATACGATCGAGGACAATTTGTTTGAGTTTGGGGGAGCAGATACTTCCTTAGTAATCGTGCGTATCAACATGGATCGTTTCCATGATTACTTGAACTCTGATTTCGACTGTCTTCTGACATCGATTATGATGATGGAACAGGAAAACTATATCCGTGGAATCGTGGAATATACAGGTTCAGTACGTTCATATTACCACTGTTGTTTCACCAGCCTCAACCTAACACGCCACTGTTGTAATGTACTATATAGCTCATGAGGTTCCAAGCGGCTATGGCCTATAATAATACAGACGTGATGGTTCAATTCAACGGCACTGTGAACGTACGGACATTCGGCTGGACTTTTCATCTACGAACACACGGCCCTTCTCTCGCAGCAATCGCACTCGTTACCGTTCTAACGGTGGCTGCAGGGGCTTTTGCAATGATGCTGGTCAACCACGACAACGGAACAAGCAAAGAACGAAAGCCACAAGCAGCCCCGGCTCACTTTTTCGACCCGACAGAAACGATGGATGTTCTTCTTGCCTCAGCTGCTGGGGACCTCGCTAGGGTGTTATACGAGTCAGACTGTGGACATGATCGTGGTGATATCAGTGACCAAGATGGTGACCGCAATCGCCCTTGTGATGACATGTCATGCTTGAGATGACGGACAAGGGGAGGCCAGTGTTGAGGACCGTGGACGCTAATGTCATGCGTGCTGTTCATACCACTGGTGTGGAC
>JBBPJY010001011.1:0-10859 GCA_038088975.1 Xerocomus cyaneibrunnescens
TGGAGCCTTTGCGCTGCTTTGCGATTGCACACCGAGGACGATTGCGGGAGGAGACGCTTCTCGCGGCAAAATACACGTTGACGCAGCCGCTCATCCCGACATGGTTCGAAGAGATCGAGCTGATCACTGCAGGCGATTTACTCTACCTGCTCGCCTACCACAAGAAGTGTGGGGATGCTGTATATGCGCTAAGGCTCGATCTCTCATGGATCACGTCTCATTACGGGAACATGGAGGCCTGCTCCTGGTTGTCTGGCCGATACTACGACTATAATTACGGTGACACTAACTGCGGGTGTCACTGCCGAGGTAATCCCCGATACGTACTTTTTGGCGTCTCACTTCAATGGTGGGAGGATTTTATGGAGGAAACATTCACAGCACTGCGAGACAAGCCATCCAAGGAAGCCGTGCAGGCTTCTGCGGAGAAGGCAGTGCAGGCGGTGAAAGAACGCGAGTGTCAAGCCTGCTCCTCGAAGGTTACCGAGGGTATGCGCGACTTTGTGGATTTATTTACGAGGAAAATAGAAGAGACAGTCTCTCAGGTAGGCCATATACTGCCAACCGAGATCGGTCATAGAACTTAACAGCACGGTTATCTTGATAGATCGAGCTGGAGCTGCAGTTTTAGAGAAATGAATTAGAACTACTACTAGAATGTCGCGAGAGGTGTTTTCATCAGAACGGGTGGCTAAGCTGACGAAAGGGGACAAAAATGTGAACCGCAGACGGACCGGACATAATAGAAGAATCTGTCCAAGTAGGGAGAACGTGTGTCGTTACGTCACTCCAATACCCTTCGAAGCAGAGGATACTCACGTTTGCATGCATGTGACACCGTAAAATGTTGTCGACATGATAGCAGCAAAGTACAACGAACCGTATAGTGATCCATATAGTGGGCAAGGTTGGTTGACATAACTCGACTGTGCAAGTTCAGTCAGTTCGTACCAAATAGAAGTCAACCCCGCAATCGGCCAGAATGAACTATAGAATGTTGATCTGCTTATGGAAAATAAGTAGATATTCTGGGTGCATCACAGCACCATGCACTGGAGTGCTAGCAAGTTCGGCATGCAGAATTCTGTGCCTGTGCCATCCGCTGCGGTACTTGCGAAACAGGTCACGGACACCCATTGCGGTCTACTACACATCCATTGTTGGTATCTCACTAGACATTAGTCGTACCTACACTTTGGTGACCCGAAAGTGGACATTCCCGCGGCGGTGTGTTCGGTGACTGTTCCACCGTATCAGTGAACTCGAAGTAGTATAATGAGATGAAGAAAATAACATGTTCGGAGTCGCGTCACCACGGGAAGAAGCCGTGGTCAACAAATCACGGCCCCTTAGTCTGCATGCATCTGACCAGACCATCTTTGATGCTTGATGCTTGATGTGGCAGATCATCCACTTATCCTCGCACCTGTGACCCGACTTGAAGCTAAGTCGAAAATCGACCTCCCCTTACATGACTGTTGGAATCTGCGCTGCCTCCAAGACTTTCACGGATTTTACCGGACCTACCATCTAGCGACGATTTCCCTCCGGGCCATCAGCGCATCAGATCTCAGTCTGGTCACCAGACTAACAGCCTCCTCTCCATGATGAACGGTTCAGGTGTTTCTCATCCCGGACCTTTTTAATGCCACCTACATATTAACTGCAAGACAGCCAACCGCTGCGCCTCCCAGTGGAACCACGGTCATGACGGATGTGTTAATCCATCAAGCCGAGTACTGAGAACTGGAAACAAATGATGGCTTCCTTTGGCGAATTCCTAAGTAAGGACTAGTGGTATCTTCCTATTCCTCTGCACACTGGTCCTTTGGCTCATCACTCACGTTGGTGTTCATTCTGCAATTCACTATCTTCGATAGTGTCCAACAACCCAGTACCTCACTCTCAGCTCAGGCTTGGGCTATATCAATACGTGGCAAGTCCTTATCAATCATTTGGTTGCCAGTGATACGCGTGCACTCCCGATGTCGCATGCATGCGAGTTTGGTAACAGTAAGTGGAATCAACGCTCCTGGCCATCTGTCGAGTGTTTCACCTCATGATGTGGTCTGGTCATCGGACTAGGCTTTCTTTCGCTTCAGTCCTGCAGTTGGAATGAACGTGGTCCTACCTCTCAGGTGTACTTGCCTGGCCTTGTGGTGGGGACAGTCGATGAGACGGGTAGTCATCGTACTGATACCCGGTGCCGCGTCTAGCTAAACATCCTACTACAGGCTATGTCGCTTGATAAATAATGGTTTATCAGATATCCCACAGCTCCCTTCGTGCATTTGCTTGTCCTTGTAGCGGTGTCATGTGGGGATGGTCTGGAAGTGCATTGCTCACTACCACTGTCCGAAGGTTGTTCTGGTGACCTGGAGGAGCAATTAAATGAGCGAGTAATTTAGCAAGATGCTGGTAGGTCAACAAGTATAGCTCTCCGTCGTCCAACAGTCGAAAGTTTAGACAATCTCCGTTGCGGTGGACTGGGTGGTGCCCTAGAACGTCACCACGACACTCTCTGCCGTAGCAGTCATCATTCGTGAACCCATCACAACTTTAATAAAATTGAGCCGTGGAAATATACCTGATAAGTTCAGACTCGCCTCACCCAGAAAATGCGTTCTCGCCTTCGAGTCGGCAAGAAGGATACCACAGTAGACAGGGCACTGCGTGAAAGCGGACATGGCGTTGGTCAAATCTGATAGGAGGACATACAGAAATCATTTCTGGGTCAGAAATGCAACAGACTCGCATGGAAATAACGAACGACACCTACCAAGATGGTGGACAAAAGAGCGAACATGGCCGTCCGAATACTTATATACGACTCGGCATTGCAAAGTGTGTGCCATACTTGCAGACTAAATTTCATGATCAAATGGATCTCCGTCGACGGCGCTACGACAAACGACCGAAGGTGCTTACCCTGCGGGGCTAGTGGCGGTCCACTCGCGGACGAGTAACATGACGAAAATGGCAATTAGGGCATCTACCAAGCAGCGGGTGAAGTCTTCGGATGCGAACTTCGAGGACAGAGCTCATAGTGACCACTGCTGATCGAAACCAGCAAGAGATCACAGTCGAAGAGCTGATGACTGGAAGAAACCCTAGTCTTGATTGACTAAGGGTGCAGTATAAGTACAATTGAGCAGTATATACACATAGTTGGTAATACAAGTTCATCAGTCGAAATAAAGGAAGATCCAATCACCATTACAGCTAGGAATACACCCCCATCCAAGCATATGAGGCCGTAGTGTTGAAACTAGGAGGAATGCCCATCATACACTTACATAGTAGAGGTGTTGAGGTGGGTTGCTAGCACACATATGTGTTCTGGTTCAAGAGTGATATTCAAACTCAGCACTTGAGTTTGGATTATATACTACTTATGCTTATGTAATCTAATCATTATGGAGCCCAAGGCACTACCATAGTGTGCACTTTCAACACTCCCCCATGTTTTGTACATGGTGTGGTAATAAACATATATAATGAGAAATGCACTTACAAAGATGGACTGTCATAGAAGACTAAGCCAAGTTGCAATTGGAACTTCTCAAACTTGATCCTGCCTAAGTTCTTAGTGAATATGTCAGCAGGGTTCTTGGAACCTTCAATGTAAAAGATCTCAATCAGGTTTTCTTTGACAAATTCTTGAATACTATGCCAGTGAATATCAATGTGTTTGCTGCAGCTTTTGGTAACTGGGTTAGATGCCATAAAGATGGATCCCTGATTGTCCCCACATAGGAGAATAGGCTTTAGGTCGTAACCTAGTTCCTTGAACATTGAGTGTAGCCATACCAACTGTCAGCTACAATTAGACAAAGATACATACTCCACTTCCGTGGAGGAGTAAGCAACTTGGTCTTGTTGGCAGGTCTTCCAAGAGAAGGTGGTGTTGGCCAGCTTTACTACCCAGCCAGTCTAAGAGCATCTAGTGTTGGGATCAGATGCCCAGTCTGAGTCTGTATAAGTGATTAGTCCTGCCTCAGAACTTTTATCAAAAACAAGGGAATAATTCCTAGTATCATTAAGGTACTTGCATATATACAATGCCTTGTTGAGGTGGTCCTTGGTTGGGTTTACACTTTGCTTTGCAAGTGTAGTGACTGCATAAGCAATATTGGGACATGTACCTAGAGTAAGGTATAAGAGTGAGCCGATCACCATTTGGTATTGTGATCACAGTTCTGGGTCAATAGGATCAGTGTTAGAGAGAGGGTAGTAGCCCTTGGGCAATGGAGTGGGTGCAGACTTGGCATTAATCATTCTGCAGTGCTCAACAACTTTCAGCAAGTAATCACATTGGTCAATTAAGACCTTGTGTCCTGATCATTGGATATACATGTGTAGGAATTCCTTAGCTGGTCCTAAGTCTCAGCATTCCCATTTCTTCATAAATAGCCCCTTTATCTCATTTATGATCTCTTTAGTGGGACCACAGAACATGGTGTTGTCAATGTAGACAATAGCAATAACTATAGAAGTGTGCTTCTTTCTGTAAAGGAAGAGTCCAGCATCAGACTTGAGTTGCTCAAAACTGAGTTCTTTCATGGACTTGTTAAGAGTCTTCCACCAGGCGAGTCTGGCTTATTTAAGGCCATACAAGGCATGTTGTAGATGGAGAACTTTAGTCTCTTGCCCTGGGACTTTGAAACCTTTGGGTTGTTTTATGTAGATCTTGGCATTCAGCTTTCCATAAAGGTAAGCTGAGTGGATGTTTAGTCCCTCAATATGCCAATTTTTGAGTGCAGTGAGCACTAGCATCAGCTGCACAGTCTCAAACCTGACTACAGGCAAGAATATTTGGTCGAAATCTACTCCCTTGACCTGGAAGAAACCTTTTGCAACTAAGTGTGCACATTTGTGACCATCTGGTTTAATGTTGAAAACCCAGCAGTTATTGATAACCTTCTGTCCTTTAGGTGGGTCTACAAGTTTGTAAACTTTTAGTTCACAAAGCATTTCAAGCTCATGTTGACATGTGGCTTTCCATTCCTTCTGTGCTACAGCAGGTAACTGTGAGATGTCCTTATATGTCCACTCTCATACTGGTTTTGACTCTGCAGAAGTCGTACCATAGTGTATCACCTTGGACATCAGGTGCATGATCAATTCAGCTTCCCCTTCATGACATAGTCAGTCAACATCTGCCTTTGAGTTGGCAGGAGATGAAGATTGTGGAGCGATAAATGCACCAGGTGTGTTGGGAAGATTGCCAGGCATCTGGTGCTCAGGCTCAATAGGACAAGATAAAGGTCCTGATTCTCCGACGATGTCATGCCAACAAGAAACTTGGTCTGTGTTATATTGCTGATCCATAGGGTGGCAGTCATCACCATAGATGTTGCTGGGCCAGTGTGGCACATGACGTTCCCTTTGGAATCTCCTAGGAGCAGGAGAAACTGCTAGTGGACCTAAAGCAGGTCTTCTAGGGGGCATAGCAGGTGGTTGAGGCAGTGGAGGAACAGGAGTTGGAGGAATAGGGGCTTGTGCAGAGGGTAGACTGGGGAGGTTGTCCGAAGGTGGAATAGGTGGGAAGTTCATTTGTGAGACTTTATCCATCTTCTCTGGTGGTGCTATTGCTTCTTTGGATGCAATAGGGAGTTTCTCTTTAGTGGTACACTTTGGAAACTGGTGTTCCTCAAAGATAGCATGAGTGGAAGTAAAGAAAATGTTGTTTGAATGCATAAAAATATAATTTATGTTCATGCCAAGTGTGACTTCAATATGGATCATTAGCTCTGCTTTGGGAGCGAGCTTATTGTCATGAGTCTCAGGAGGGATGTGCACATAAGTGGTACAGCCCCATACTTGGAAATAGCTAACATCAGGTAACCTGTTATGTAGTATTTCAAATGGCATCTTGCTGTTGAGTCAAGCCATAGGTGTACAATTGTATACATGGGTTGCATGGGTGAAGGAAAATTCCCACCAACTGTCAGGGGCACAGGCATTATGCCACATCAACTCTGACTTGTCTGAGAGAGTTCTCATGAGCCTTTTGGCTCTTTCATTCTGTATAGGTGTGTGGGGTGCAGATTGGTAAATTGCAATCCCCTGCTCCTTGAGCATCATATCAAATGCTTGGAATTTATACTCTCCCTCAGCATTGGACATCCATCCTTGTACCTCTGCCTCATATTGTGTAGAGATAAGCTTCAAGAAGTGTCATGTAGTGGTTAAGGCATCATTCTTTTGTTTGATAGCTATGGTCCATGCAAATGATGAATAGTCATTGAGGAAAGTAATAATGTACTGATAGTGTCTATAAGACTCTTTTAGGAAGGATTTCAAATCCAAGTGGATCAGTTCGAATGCGCATTTAGTGCAACACTCTGTAGAAGGGAAACTCCTATTAGGCATTTTGCCTTTGATACAACCAGGGCATACTGGTTCTTCAGATGGGACTAAGATGTCAGAGAAGCCTTTGGTATGCTTCTTAGCCTGATGGAGCATATCTTTGGAGGGATGGCCAAACTTTTTGTGAATAATGTCAAAGATGATGTAACATGTAATAGTGCTTTTGTGATCATGAAGAGGTAGGCCTTGGAGTGTGTATAATGTGTGGGATATGTGACCAGATTCAAAAGGTGTGAGCAATGTCCCATTTTCAAATAATATATTAAGGTGTGGGCCTGTTTCCTCTACATAAGCACCATTTTGTAGCAGCTTGCCCATTGAGACAAGGCATACACCAGAGTTGAGGATATATCCTATATCACTAAGTGAGAGGATTTTCACCTGCTTTTCAGCATTTTCCCAGCATACAAGCACTCATCCAAGTACTTCTATGTAAATCATGTGAGCAGCTGTTGAAACAGGTATCCATTGATTGCCTTTAAGCTCAGTGTATTCAACAAAGTTCTCCTTGAAAGAAGTATAGTGCATTGAAGCACTGGAATCCAAGATTCAAATGTTGTTGTCCTTAGAATGTTCACATTTACATGGACCTTTGCCTTGCTTGTGTTGTTGTCGGGCTTTTCAGCCCTTTTTGCCGACTGCCTTACATGCACACTCTAGTTGTTTCATAGCACAAGATATATTATGTGCTACTATAGGAAGTGCAGTATCTACATAGGCACTATACAAGGGCGGCAGATCATGAACTAGAAGTTCAAGTGAAGTGTCATCAGCCTCAGACCATGCAGATGGGCAAGGAAATATATATGACATTGCAAAGTCGGTATTGGGTAAGGTTGGCCCTGGCTCTCCTAGGCCTGCAGCATCAGCAAGCTTTGCATCTAGATTGCTGCCATAGATATCAATGATATCAATGATGTCCCATGAGGTGGTGGATACAGGAGCAATCTCCTTCTTGGAGTGCTGAGTGTGTTTGCACTTCCTGGATGGCTGCTCATCCTCTGACTCCAGTTCTTCGGCCATAAAGTCCATAAGTGCTGTGGTGGGTGTGAGGTCCTCAATGGTAATGGAGGAGGGTCTGGCAAGTGGAGAGAGGAAGTTGACCATAGAGGCTGAGAGTGTGCCAGTGGTCTGCATGGCATCAATTTTGCAGATGAGTTCTGCAGAGGGGTGGATGCCAAGTCATTCAGCAAGGGTAAAGGCCTGCTGGATGTGAGTATCCACAGGTGGGCCATAAGAACCTTGATAGAGTTGTGCACTTTGGTGCACAGCAAGGCATGAGTCAGGGAATGAGGAGGGGCCATCACAATGGACGACTGGGGGCAGAGCAATGGCAATGAAGGCAACCTCTGTTGTAGCATTGGCTTGGGCCTTATCCTTGCCACCTTTCTCATGGTACAACTTCTTCTTGAGCTTCTCCTCTTTTTTATTGAAGGAGTTACCACCAAAGCTTTGCTGCTGCTGCTGGAATTTGGGCTCAGCACCCTTTGCCTTTACAATGGAGATCTTGTTGGCCTGCTAAGCAGGCTGTTTCCCTTTGGTAAGGGAGTGCTGCTCCCATGCAAGCAGGATGGCATCCTGGATATCAACCAGGGTCAGGGTGGTGGACTTGCCATCCTTGTCCTTGAGGAACAAAAGAAGCTGCATAGTCATCTCATACTGAGATGGAAGCTTGGCCAGGAGGATCATTGCCTGAATCTTGACAGAAAGGAAGTAGTCCACCTCTGAAAGACAAATGAAAAGGGTCTCAATCTTAAAGAGGGCAAGACCAGGGTAAGAGGAGCTGGAGATGAATGCATCTAAAAGCTTCCTAAAAAGAAAGTAGGTGGAGCTGACAGAGGCCTTGTCATATTTGACCTGTAACTTGACGAGGAGCTCATTAGCACTGTCCTCTATGAACTTCTGACAAAGGGCATCTGTCATGTAAAGTTGGACAGTATCGACAATGGTGTCATTGGCACAGTGCCACACCATATAAAAGTTGTGATCATCAACCTTGGACTCAGAGGTGAGGATGTCCAGAGCAGAGACATCACAAACCCAATAGCTGCCTGTGGACTTCAAATAGGCATCCATGACAGGCCACCAAGAGCACCAGTTCAACCCATTGAAGACAGGGATGGTGACAAACTTGTTAGCATTGAAAGAAAACATTGTTCTGCAAACATTGCATCAGCATAGGATGCAAACAATGGTGAAACAAACTGGCATGAATTCACCCTACTCATGATGTCAATCTGGTTGCATGCAATAGTGCAACAACAATGATCTAACACCAGCATAGTGCTAGCCAGCAGTGACACCTTCTGCATGTTCAGCTTTCAGGTGCATTTCTGCACACCATCCACTAAGGCATCTGGTAGTCACCACTTACAATGAGCTACAGTGTATGCAGCCTTGCAGCACACAACATGTGCTTCATCAGGGCTTATAACCTGTTGAAACTAGAAGGAATGCCCATCATACACTTACATAGTAAAGGTGTTGAGGTGGGTTGCTAGCACACATATGTGTTCTGGTTCAAGAGTGATATTCAAACTCAGCACTTGAGTTTGGATTATATACTACATATGCTTATGTAATCTAATCATTATGGAGCCCAAGGCACTACTGTAGTGTGCACTTTCAACACGTAGTTCTGCGAATACAGCGGAGCCTGCTTGCATCCTGCACTGCGAATGAACGTGCGTCGTTGTTACGACGGGTCAGTGGTGAGTATTTGGTGGTCTGATATCTTTGCGCGTGAATAACCAGGGAGTTCTAGCACCTGGCACGACGAGGATCAACGCGCGTCTGCATGTCATGGTCCTCGTCGGAAAAATTTTGGCAAGTAGCGCCACCCGTTGGCATGCTGGGCAGTCTCATCCTCTTCTTTTCCGGATGGATCGGCGACGGCGTCAAACCGGACGTCGCCACGGAGCCAAGATGTACTTCCACCGGGCCCCTTGACGAGCGCAATATGCCCTGAGCGTCTCATACTCAAACGTCATGCAGCCCTGGCTCCATCCTTGCGAAATCGACGATCTGAATCCGTCTTCGGTGATCCCCGCCCCGAAAGCGCACCATGATACACCCCGGCCACTCTTCTTGCACAGGAGAGTGGTAAGGGCACGGACGGGTTTGCCTTTGTAGAGGTGGGCGTTGATGGGGCGGCGCGGGTGCCTTGGGTGATTGGTTTGTAGACAAGCAGCCCCGTCCTTCACCGAAAACCGAGTATATAACCATGGTACGCTCACTAAAATCTGCCTGGACGCGCTGACGATCCATCCCTAATCATAGCAAGGACGCCCAAACCGCGAGACATTACCAAGATGGAGCGCATAGGTAGGGCATCATCGTGTCTTGTATTCAGATCGCTCATACCCCACACTTACAGGCGCATACTCGCACATCCGGGCTCCGGGCAACGATGGCAAACTAGAGCCGCGCAGCAACGCGCAGGGCATGGTCGGCCAGGCCAAAGCTCGCAAAGCAGCCGGCATGATCCTCAAGGTGGTACAAAAAGGGCGGATAGCGGGACGGGCTATCATGTTCGCTGGGCCACCTTCGACGGGAAAGACAGTCATCACGCTCGATGCGTCGACGTGGTCATGACATGAGGCACCTTGACACATCCTGTAGGCATGACACAGATGTTCCTTTTACGGTAATCGCCGGCAGCGAAGTCTCTTCGCTCCCCATGTCCAAAACTGAAGCCCTTACCCAAGCCGTTCGAAGGAGTATCAACGTAGGCATCAAGGAAGAAACAGAAATAATCCAAATCCAAATCGACCGAAGCCTCACTGAGGTGTGTTCCCCCAGCGGCTCAGAACTGTCGGATTCGTTTACGTGTCTTCGTGTAGGCGACAAAGACAGGCAAGTCGACCATCAAGACAATGGACATGGAGACGATACATGACCTTGGTACGAAAACGATTGTCGAAGGAAAAGGTGCTGGCAGGGGAAATCGTCATCGATAAAACATCTGGCAAGGTCTCGAAGCTCGGTTGCTCCTTTGCGCGGTCGAGAGACTATGATGCCATGGGTGCAGATGTACGTCTATCAGCGTTTACTTGTCATCCTACGTCACAAGGAGCTCTATTCCGCAGACGAAATTCGTACAGTGGCTAGAAAGCGAAAAGAAGTCGTCCATAACGTCTCCCTGCACGAAATCGACGTGATCAACAGCAGAACACAGGATTTCTTCGCTCTCTTTGCCTGCGACACTGGCGAAATCAAACCAGAGCTGCGGGATCACATAAATACCAAGGTCGCCGAATGGCGAGAAGAAGGCAAGGCTGAAATCATCCCCGGTGTTGGTCTTTTCCCGTCGCGCGTCATCATCGACCTGCTGAAAGCTAAATGCAGGTGTTGTTCATTGACGAAGTCCGCATGCTCGATGTCGAGTGCTTCTCGTTCCTGAACCAGGCACTGGAGAGCGAGCCGTCGCCATTAGTGATCATGGCATGGAACCGCGGGATGTCGAGAATACGAGGAACAAACGTGCG